>JAIUJO010003054.1:0-40032 GCA_023846275.1 Vanilla planifolia | reverse complement strand
AGGTCCTCGTGCACGAGGCCCTGGTCGACGAGCTCACCGACGAGCCCCAGCACGGTCGAGCGGTTGAGGCCCGTCCGCCGCGTCAGCTCAGCGCGGCTGACCGGTCCGCCCTCGTGCACGATGCGGAGGATGCGCGCGGCGTTGCCGGGCGCGGTCGTGGCCGGTCGGGCCATGGGTCCTCCTGTCGTGGTCGGTGGGCGGCAGCTCGCGCTGTCGCGGTGCGTGGGTGGGCGGCACCTCGCGCCGTCGCGGTGCGTGGGTGGGCGGCTGCTCGCGTCAGCGCGAGCGGGAGAACGCGGCGTCGAAGGAGGCCTCCGGCGGCGCGATCGTGCCCAGCCGACGGACGAACGCGAGGGCCTCGGGGCCGCCGACGAGCCGGTCCATGCCGGCGTCCTCCCACTCGACGCTGGTCGGGCCCGCGTACCCGATGTGGTTCAGCACGCGGAACACCCGCTCCCACGGCACGTCCCCGTGGCCGGCGGTGACGAAGTCCCAGCCCCGCCGCGGGTCGCCCCAGGCCAGGTGCGAGGAGAGCCGACCGTTCCGACCGTCGAGCTGCTTGACCGACTCCTTGCAGTGCACGTGGTACACCCGGTCGGCGAAGTCGAGCAGGAAGGCGGCGGGGTCGAGGTCCTGCCAGACGAAGTGCGACGGGTCGAAGTTGAAGCCGAACGCCGGGCGGTCCGCGAAGACCTCGAGGGTGCGCTTCGCCGTCCAGTAGTCGTAGGCGATCTCGGACGGGTGGACCTCGAGCGCGAAGCGGACCCCGACCTCCTCGAACACGTCGAGGATCGGCGACCAGCGGTCGTGGAAGTCCTGGTACCCGGCGTCGATCATGCCCGGCGGCACGGGCGGGAACCCGGCGACGGTCTTCCAGATCGACGAGCCGGAGAACCCGGTCACGGTGTCCACCCCGAGCGCCGCGGCGGCACGGGCGGTCCACTGCAGTTCCTCGGCGGCACGCTGGCGGACGCCCTCCGGGTCGCCGTCGCCCCAGACGTGCTCCGGCACGATGTCCTGGTGCCGCTGGTCGATCGGGTCGTCGCACACGGCCTGTCCGACGAGGTGGTTCGCGATGGTCCAGACCTGCAGGCCGTTTCGTTCCAGCACCGCCTTGCGGTCGGCGACGTACGCCGGGTCCGTGGCGGCGCGGCGGACGTCGAGGTGGTCGCCCCAGCAGGCGATCTCGAGGCCGTCGTAGCCCCACTCGCCGGCGAGGCGGGCCACCTCCTCGAAGGGCAGGTCGGCCCACTGCCCGGTGAAGAGGGTGACCGGACGCGTCTGCTCCGCCGGCCGGGAGGCGCGGGTCGTCTCCGTCATGTCGCTTCCTTCCTCCTGCTGCTGGTTCACCACGTGCCCGGCTCCGCCCCGGCCGGCACGAGGGCCGGACGGTCGACGCGCGACCGGACCTCGACCACCGTGTGCTGGCGGCCGGCGGTCGCGACCGCCTCCATCACCTCGAGCACGTGGAAAGCGAGGTCCCCGGACGCGCGGTGCGGCCGGTCGGTCGCGATCGCGTGCGCCATGTCGGCGAGACCGTAGCCGCGCCCCGGCGTCGGCGTACCCGGCGCTCGTCGGGAGCTCCCGCCACTCGCGGTCCTGGGCCGTCGCGACCGACACCGGGTCCGAGAAGCGGTTCGGGTCGGGGACGGCGAGGCTGCCGGCGGTGCCGTGCACCTCGAAGAGCGGCGCCCGGGTCGCCCACACCTCGAACGACACCGTCATGGTGGAGACGACCCCGTCCACGTGCTCGAGGACGGCGACCACGTGGGTGTCGACGTCGACCGGGATCGGCGCGCCGGCGAACGGTCCGGTCGCGATGGAGCGTTCACGGGTCGAGCGCGTGGCGCTGCCGCTGACACGGGCGACCGGACCGAAGAACTGCACGAGGCTGGTCAGGTAGTACGGCCCCATGTCCAGCAGCGGGCCGCCGCCGGGCTGGTAGTAGAACGCGGGTGCCGGGTGCCAGAGCTCGTGGCCCGGCGCGCTCCACGACACCGCGGCACCGACCGGCTGACCGATCAGGCCGTCGTCGAGGACGGCCCGAGCGGTCTGGATGCCGGTCCCGAGCACGGTGTCCGGGGCACTGCCGACCCGCAGCCCCCGCTCGGCGGCGAGCGCCAGGACCGGTGCGGCCTCGGCGGTGGACAGCGCGAGCGGCTTCTCGCCGTAGACGTGCTTGCCCGCCTCGAGCGCCCGTGTGGCGACCTCGGCGTGCGCGGCCGGGATCGTCAGGTTGAGGACGACGTCGACGTCGTCCGCGGCGAGCAGCTCGTCGACGCTCGTGCCCCGGACGCCCTGGGCCGCCCCGACCGCGGCGGCGCGCTCGACGTCGAGGTCCGCGACGGCCGTGAGGGCGAGCTCCGGCAGTGCCGGGAAGTGCTCGAAGTACTGCTGGCTGATGTTCCCGACGCCGACCACACCGACGCGGAGCGGTGCGGCGCTCACCGGGCTGCCCACAGCAGACCGCGCTCGATGACCGTGCGGAGCGGCTGCGACTCGACGACCTCGAGCCGGTGGCCGGGCGCCGAGACGAACACGCGTCCCTCGCCCCACTGCCGGGTCCAGATCGCCGGCGCCGTGACCGGACGGTTCCAGGCGTCGAAGTCCCGCGCTTCCTGGGTCGTCGTCGCCAGCACGTCGTTGTACTCGTCCGAGAGCACCCAGTACTGCTCCGTCACGAGGTCGAAGTCCTCGATGCCCTGCGTGATCGGGTGCGCCTTCCCGGCCTCGGTGATGTGGACCGTGTACGGGATGTAGTTGTCGGACTGCTCGCCGGTGCGTTCGGCGGGGTGCTTGCCCGCGTGGTGGGCGAACTGGCCGCCGATCATGTGGAGGTAGTCGGCGGTGTTCCGGAACGCGTCCGCGATGCCGCCGTGCCACCCGGCGAGCCCGGCGCCGCCGAGCACCGCCCGCTGCAGTCCGGCGAACTCGTCGTCGGCGATGGTGGACATCGTCACGATCTGCACGATGAGGTCGACGTCGGTCGTGACGGACTCGTCGGCGTACACCGCCGTGCCCTCCTCGACCCGGACGTCGAACCCGTTGTCCCGCAGGAACGGGACGAACAGGTCCGTGGTCTCGACGGGCATGTGCCCGTCCCAGCCGCCCCGGACGACCAGGGCCCGCTTCGTGTCGGCCACCTAGATCACCGTCCAGGCGCTGCCGTCGGCCGCGCTGCGCTCGACGGCGTCGAGGACCCGCTGGACGTGCAGTCCGTCGGCGAACGACGGCGACGGGTCGGTGCCGGCCACGATCGCCTGCACGAAGTCGGCGACCTGGTGGCTGAACGTGTGCTCGTAGCCGATCAGGTGCCCGGTCGGCCACCAGGCGGCCATCCACGGGTGCTCGGGCTCGGTGACGAGGATGCGGCGGAAGCCCTGCTCGCCGGCCGGGGCCGACGACTCGTAGAGCCGCAGTTCGTTCATCGACTCGAGGTCGAACTGGATCGCGCCCCTCGGACCCGCTGACCTCGAGCGTCAGACCGTTCTTCCGGCCGGTCGCGTAGCGGGTGGCCTCGAAGGACCCAAGCGCACCGTCGGCAGCGCCGCCGGTGAGCCGACCGAGGAAGAACGCGGCGTCGTCGACGGTGACCTGGCCGCGCTCGGTGGAGGCGGTGCCGGACAGGCCGACGCCCTCCGCCATGAGCGGGCGCTCCGTCACGAAGGTCTCGAGCGTGCCGGACACGGTCGACAGCGCTGCGCCGGTGACGTGCTCGACGAGGTCGATGGCGTGGGCACCGATGTCCCCGAGGGAGCCGGAGCCGGCGAGCGACTTGTCCAGGCGCCAGGTCATCGGGCCGTCCTCGTCGGCGAGCCAGTCCTGCAGGTAGAGCGCGCGGACCTGGCGGACCCTGCCGATGCGGCCGTCCTGCACGAGCTGCCGGGCCAGTGCGATCGCCGGCACCCGGCGGTAGCTGAAGCCGACCATGGCGCGGACACCGTGCTGGCGGGCCGACTCCGCCGCAGCGGTCATCGCCTCGGCCTCGGCCACGGTGTTGGCGAGGGGCTTCTCGCAGAGCACGTGCTTGCCGGCCTCGAGCGCCGCGATCGCGACCTCGACGTGCGAGGAGCCGGGCGACACCACGTCGACGACGTCGATGTCCGGGTCCGCCACGACGGCGCGCCAGTCGGTCGACGCCGTCTGCCAGCCGTACTTGGCCCGTGCGGCCTCGATCCGGTCCGGGTCCCGCCCGACGACCACCGCCATCTCCGGCTCGGCCCCCAGGTCGAAGAACCTGGGCGCGGTCCGCCACGCCTGTGAGTGGGCCGCCCCCATGAAGCCGTGCCCGACCATGGCGACCCGAAGTCGTCCTGCTGCCATCCGCTCGCTCCTTTGCGATCACGTCCTTGCCAGAGTCAACACTACCGCTTATGTTGGGCGCGGCAACATTTTGTTTCGACGACGAACGGTGACCACCATGGCAACGACGCCCACCCGTGCAGACAAGTTCTCCTTCGGTCTCTGGACCATCGGCTACAACGGCTCCGACCCGTTCGGCGGGCCCACCCGACCCGCCCTCGACGTGGTCGAGGCGGTCGAGAAGCTCGACGAGCTCGGCGCCTACGGCCTGACCTTCCACGACGACGACCTCTTCGCGTTCGGCTCCACCGACGCCGAGCGGCAGACCCAGATCGACCGCCTCAAGGGCGCGCTCGACTCGACGGGCATCGTCGTGCCGATGGTCACGACGAACCTGTTCTCCGCCCCCGTCTTCAAGGACGGCGGCTTCACCTCGAACGACCGCCAGGTGCGCCGCTTCGCGCTCCGCAAGGTGCTGCGCAACATCGACCTCGCCGCGGAGCTCGGCGCGTCGACGTTCGTGATGTGGGGCGGCCGCGAGGGCTCGGAGTACGACAGCGCGAAGGACGTCCAGGCGGCGCTCGAGCGCTACCGCGAGGCCGTCAACCTCCTCGCCCAGTACGTCACCGACAAGGGCTACGGCATCCGGTTCGCCATCGAGCCGAAGCCGAACGAGCCGCGCGGCGACATCCTCCTGCCGACCCTCGGACACGCGATCGCCTTCACCGAGACGCTCGAGCGCCCCGAGCTGTTCGGCATCAACCCCGAGGTCGGCCACGAGCAGATGGCGGGCCTGAACTTCACCGCCGGCATCGCCCAGGCGCTCTACCAGGGCAAGCTCTTCCACATCGACCTCAACGGCCAGCGCGGCATCAAGTACGACCAGGACCTCGTCTTCGGCCACGGCGACCTGCAGAACGCCTTCTCGCTCGTCGACCTGCTCGAGCACGGCGCCCCCCAGGGCGGTCCGGCCTACGACGGCCCGCGCCACTTCGACTACAAGCCGAGCCGCACCGAGGACATCACCGGCGTGTGGGACTCGGCGAAGGCGAACATGCGCATGTACCTCCTCCTCAAGGAGCGCGCCGAGGCGTTCCGCGCCGACCCCGAGGTGCAGGAGGCCCTGTCCGCCGCGAAGGTCGACGAGCTCTCCACGCCGACGCTGAACAGCGGTGAGTCGTACGACGACTTCCTCGCCGACCGCTCCGCCTTCGAGGACTTCGACGCCGACGCGTACTTCGGCGGCAAGGGCTTCGGGTTCGTGCGCCTGCAGCAGCTCGCCATCGAGCACCTCATGGGCGCTCGTTGAGCCAGCAGCTCGTGGCCGGCGTCGACTCGTCGACGCAGTCCTGCAAGGTCACCATCCGTGACGCGGCGACCGGCGCGGTCGTCCGGGAGGGGCGCGCGTCCCACCCGGACGGCACGTCCGTCGACCCCCGCCACTGGTGGGACGCGCTCGGCACCGCGATCGCGGACGCCGGTGGGTTCGACGACGTCGCCGCCGTCGCGGTCGCCGGGCAGCAGCACGGCATGGTCGCGCTCGACGCCGACGGCCGGGTCGTCCGCGACGCACTGCTCTGGAACGACGTCCGCAGTGCGGACGCGGCAGCGCAGATGGTCGAGGAACTCGGCCGGGAGGCGTGGGTCGCCCGGACCGGTCTGGTCCCGGTGGCCTCGTTCACCGGGACCAAGCTGCGGTGGCTCCGCGACGCCGAGCCGGAGAACGCGGCCCGGGTCGCCGCGGTCGCACTCCCCCACGACTGGCTGTCCTGGCGGCTCCGCGGGTACGGCCCGTCGGACGAGAGCCCGCTCGGCCCGGACCTCGACGAGCTCGCCACCGACGGCTCCGACGCCAGTGGCACCGGCTACTGGGACCCGGTCCGGCGCGATTACGACCCGGAGCTGTTCGCGGCGGCGCTCGGCCGACCGATGCGCCCCGCGCAGACCGGTGACGACGACGCGGTCGTGGTCCCGCGGGTCGTCGCACCCGACGAGGCGATGGGCACGCTGACCGTCGACGTCCCGCTGGTCAGCGGCGGCGTCGCACGGGCGGGGCTCGTCGTCGGCGCGGGACTCGGCGACAACGCCGGGGCAGCGCTCGGGCTCGGGCTCGGCCCGGGTGACGTCGCGGTGTCCCTCGGCACGAGCGGCACGGTCTTCGGGGTCACCGACGCCGAGGTGCGCGACCCGAGCGGGACCGTGGCGGGCTTCGCGGACGGGAGCGGGTCGCGCCTCCCGATCGTCACGACGCTCAACGCGGCCCGCGTGCTCGAGGTGGTCGGCGGCCTGCTCGGCGTCGACCACGACGCCCTCGGCGAGCTGGCGCTGCAGGCGCCGGCCGGCGCGGACGGACTCGTCCTCGTGCCGTACTTCGTCGGTGAGCGGACGCCGAACCGACCCGACGCGACCGCGTCCCTGGTCGGGATGACGCCCACCACCACGGACCGGGCGCACCTCGCCCGTGCCGCCGTCGAGGGGATGCTGTGCGCCCTCGCCGACGGGCTGGCCGCCGTCGAGGCGACCGGGGTCACGGTCGAACGGCTCCTGCTCATCGGCGGAGCGGCGCGGAACGAGGCGGTCAGGACCGTCGCGGCGCAGGTGTTCGGCCGGGACGTCCTCGTCCCGGAGCCCGGCGAGTACGTCGCTGCGGGTGCGGCGAAGCAGGCGGCGTGGGCGCTCGGCGGCACCCTGCCGTCATGGGACACCCGCACCACCAGCGTCCCCGCGGACCCGCACCCCGAGGTGCTCGAGCGGTACCGCGCCGCCGCGCGCTGACCCGACACACCCTGCCCCCGGCACCGTCGACGACGGTGTCGGGGGCACCATCGTCCCCGGAGGACCACATGCCACTGACCGACCTGCCGCTCGACGCGCTCCGCTCGTACCGACCCGACGTCCGGCGGCCCGCCGACTTCGACGCGTTCTGGGCGGACACGATCCGCGGCGCCCGCGACGCCGGATCCGGCACGGACCCCGTTCTGGTGGCCGCCGACACCCCGGTCACCGCCCTCGACGTGCACGACCTCACCTTCCCCGGAGCCGACGGGGACCCCGTCCGCGCCTGGGTCTCCCGACCCGCGGGCGTCGGCGGCGACCTGCCCGTCGTCGTCGAGTTCCTCGGGTACAACGGCGGGCGCGGCCTGCCGGGCGAACGCTCGGCGTGGGCCCTCGCGGGGTACGTGCACGTCGTCATGGACACCCGCGGCCAGGGCAGCGGGTGGGGCACCGGCGGCGACACCCCGGACCCGCACGGGTCCGGCCCACACGTCGGCGGCTGGATGACCTCCGGGATCACGGACCCCGCCGACCACTTCTACCGGCGCGTCTTCACCGACGCCGTCCGGCTCGTCGACGCCGTCCGGACCCTGCCCGGGGTCGACGCCTCCCGCATCGCCCTGACCGGCGGCAGCCAGGGCGGCGGGATCGCGATCGCCGCCGCCGCACTGGTCGAGGCGCACGTCGGCCCGATCACGGCGGTGCTGCCGGACGTCGCGTTCCTGTGCGACTGGGAGAACGGCACCTCCGTCGCCGTCGGCGGACCGTACCTGGAGCTGGTGAAGTACCTGTCCGTGCACCACACGGCCGTCGACACGGTGTGGACGACCGCGGCGTACTTCGACGGTGTGAACCACGCGGCCGGCATCACGGCACCAGCACTGTTCTCCGTCGCGCTGATGGACGACATCGTGCCGCCCCGCACGACCTTCGCGGCGTACAACGCCCTCGGGTCCACGGACACGGCGATCGAGGTCTACCCGTACAACGGGCACGAGGGTGGAGGCTTCCGGCACTGGGAGCGCCAGGTCGCGTTCCTGCGCGCACGGGGCTGAGCACGGCGCGGGTCGTCGCCGGATCGTGACCCGCTGGCGTCCCGCTGCGTGGTGCACTGGGGCCATGTCCCCACGAACCCGTCCCGTGCCGGCCGTGGCCGTGGCCGTCGCGGTGGGCGTCGTGCTCGCCGGGTGTGCCGTCGACTGGTCCGTCGGTGGCGCCAGCGCGTCCTGTGCCGGATCGACGCTCGAACTGACCGACCCCGAGGTCCGGGCGGGCGGGACGGTGCAGCTCACGGTGGACGGCATGTTCCAGACCTGCGAGGACACGGGCGGCACCTTCCGCCCCGCCGACGACGTCACGGTGACGATCACGCCGGTGTCGACGGGTGAGCCGGTCCTGCTCGGCAGGCCGACGCCGTCCCGGTCCGCACCCTACGTCGTACAGGGCTCCTTCGACCTGCCGGAGGACCTGCCCACCGGCGACGCCGTGCTCGCCGTGCAGTCCCACGGCGGTGAGCGCGCGGGTGCGGACCTCGACGTCACCGTGGCGCCGGCGGGCTGAAGACCGGCGGACCGGGCCGGGGGCTGGGCCTCGCCGAGGATCCTGTGCGTCCTCGCACCGCGGGACGGTCCGGTTCCCGGTCGGCTCGGCAGCGCCGCCGCCACGATCGACCCGTGCGTCGCGCCCGTCGTCCCCGTCCCGCCGTCGTCGTGCTCGGCGCGCTCGTCGTGCTGCTCACCGCGGGCATCGTCGTGGTGGACGTCCCGGGACGGTCCGGTCCGTCGGCGCCGCTCCCCCGTGCCGACGCCCCGCCGGCGACCGTCGCCCGCGCATTCCTCGACGCCGCGGTCCGCAGGGACTGCGGGTCGATGCGGGCCCTGTCGTCGCCGGACGACACGGCCTGGTGCCCGGCGAGCCTCTGGACGCAGTGGACCGGCGAGGGCGAACCGACCATGCACTCCTGGACCACGCTGCTGCCCGTGTCGGACCGGACCGACCCGGAGCAGTGCTACCAGTACGGGCTCGACCAGGACGGGCTCGTGGGGATGGCGTCCGGAGCGAACACGTGGGGTCTGTGCCTCCGTCGCGGGATCGACGGATGGCGCGTCACGAGCGAGGGCGTCGGCTGACCCACCGACCCATCAGGCCGCCGCTCGTGCGGGCGTGCCCTGCGGCCGTGGACCGCACCGGTACGCTGTGGACTGGATCGTCCCGCGCTCGGTGGGACGGCCAGGGGGAACGGGGGCGCCGATGCTGCGCACGATCATCGCGGGGGCAGTGCTGCTCGTCGTGGCCGGATCGGTCACGGGGTGCACCGGAGGTGGGGACGACGCGTTGCCGGCGCCGTCCCGGTCGGCGGTCTCCGCGCCCACCGAGCGGGTACAGCCGGACGCGACGGCGACCCCGATCGTGGTCGCCACCGCACCCGCCGAGGACCACGGCCCCACCACCGCCGCGGCCGGCGAGGCGGAAGGTGGGGACGGCTCCTACCGCTACGTCGTCGCGCCGGGCGACGGCATCGCCGGGATCGCCGGTCGGTTCGGGCTGTGCATCGCCGACCTGTACCGGCTGAACCCCGGCACGCAGGGGCACGAGATCGTCGTGGGGCAGACCCTCGTCGTCGAGCGGACGGACGGCCCGGGCCACACGGCCGACCAGTGCGAGGACCAGAACGTGACGGGCGTCGGCGGCTGACCCAGCGGTCGAGCGGTCATCCCACGGCTGCCTGAGAGGGCGTCGAGGTCGGACGCCCGTGCAGCCGTGCGCGAGTTGCATCGGGCAGATGGAATCGCTGCCCCTCTGGCTCCTCGTACTGATCTTCGTCGCGGGCGCCGCCGTGATCTGGATCGCAGGGATCCAGCTCTCGAAGACGACCGACGTGCTCGACGACCGACTGCACCTCGGCAGCGCGCTCGGCGGCCTCATCGTCCTGGCCGTGGCGACGAACCTGCCGGAGATCGCGATCACGGTCAGCGCCGCCGCGTCGGGGTCGATCGAGGTCGCCGCGGGCAACATCCTCGGCGGGATCGCCCTGCAGACCGTCGTCATCGTCATCCTCGACGCGTTCGGCCGTCGCGGGAAGGGCGTCAAGCCGATCACCTACCGGGCAGCGTCGCTGGGGCTGGTGCTCGAGGCCGTCGTCGTCGTCGCGGTGCTCGCGGTCGTCATCGCCGGCAGCCAGCTCCCGCCCGGACTCATCGCGCTCCGCCTGACCCCGGACGTCGTCCTCATCGCCGCCATCTGGGTCGTCGGCCTGTTCCTGGTGCAGCGTGCCGGGAAGGGGCTGCCGTGGCACGAGTCCGGGGCTGCGCCGGACACCACGGTGCCGGAGCCCCGCGGGCACCGCACCCGGAAGCCCGTCGCGACGATGAGCACGGCGAAGGCGGCGGTCGTCTTCTCGGTGTCCGCCCTGGCGACGCTCGTCGCGGGTGTCGTGCTCGAACGAGCCGGCGACGCGGCCTCGTCGCAGATCGGGCTGTCGGGCGTGCTGTTCGGTGCGACGGTCCTGGCCCTCGCGACGAGCCTGCCGGAGATCTCGACCGGGTTGCAGGCCGTCAAGCAGGGCGACGACAACCTGGCTGTGAGCGACATCTTCGGCGGGAACGCCTTCCTGCCCGTGCTGTTCCTCGTCGCGACGCTCATCTCGGGCAAGGCCGTGCTCCCCCAGGCGAACGCGAGCGACATCTACCTGACCGCGCTCGCGGCACTCCTGACGCTCGTCTACGCGGTGGGGTTGGTGTTCCGGCCGAGCAGGCGGATCGCCGGCATTGGGATCGACTCGCTCGTCGTCGTGCTGCTGTACCTGGCCGGGGTCGGCGGGCTCGTCGCCATCGCGCTGGCGTAGCGCGGAGCGGCCCGTCGCACCAGCCGGGCCCGGGTGACGTCGCGTCCGGCTCGGCGGCGGAGGATCAGCGCCGGCCGCCGTCGAGCGCCGCGTCCGACGCCATCCCCACGGCCGTACGCTGCCGGTCGGCCGTCCACTGCTCCGGGTCCCCGACCGCGAGCGACGAGACCCCCTCGACCGCTGCCGCGAGCGCTCGTGCCCGCGTCTGCGCCGACGCAGCGTTCCCGGGGTCCGCCGCCGCGAGCAGACGCTCGAGGCGGTCCGCGAAGGCCCGGCTGTTCGTCGCGTGGCGCTCGGCCAGCGCGGGGTCGGCCACTGCCGCGGCGAGGAACCCGATCCAGACGCGAGCGTCGTCGGCGGTGTCCTGGTCGACGGGGAGCGCGCCGAGGACGACCGCGCGGACCGCGGCTGCCGGGTCCGGAGCGGTCCGTTCGAGTTCGTCCGCCCGCACCCGCGTCCGTTCGTGCAGGACGTCCCGGGCGTGCAGGAGGAGCGCGCGCTTGTCCGGGAAGGTGTGCAGCACGAGCCCGGTGGTGCACCCGGCCCGTTCGGCGACGGCGCGCAGCGTCAGCCCGGTGACCCCGCGTTCGGCGAGCGTGGCGAAGACGGCCTCGGACAGCCGTGCCCGTTGCGCGTCGTGGTCTCGGGATCGTGGCACACCAACATCGTAACAAGTGTTACCGTAACGATCGTCACGGAAAGGACCCCCATGCGCTGGACCATCACCCCGACCCCGTTCGACGACCCGGACGCGGCCCGGCTCCGCGCGGCGCAGCGCCGCGAGCTCGACGAGCGGTACGGCAGCGACGACCACGAGCCGGGGACGCCCCCGTCCGCCGACGACGTCCCGGTGTTCCTCGTGGCGCGTGACGCCGACGGCACGGCACTGGCCTGCGGCGGCCTCCGCCCGCTGCCGGACACGGTCCTCGGGCCCGGCACGGTCGAGGTCAAGCGGATGTACGCAGCACCGGCCGCCCGGGGCACCGGGGTCGCCGTGGCCGTGCTCCGGGCCCTCGAGACCGCGGCTGCGGACCTCGGCGCCGAGCGGCTCGTCCTCGAGACGGGCACGCTCCAGCCGGACGCGGTGCGCTTCTACGAGCGCGAGGGGTACGACCGGATCCCGCTGTTCGGGGCCTACGCCGGCTCGGACCTCTCGGTCTGCTTCGCCCGGACCCTCTGACCGGACGCGGGCAGCGGGGACGCGCGACCCCCGGACGCAGGACGCCGCGCGCACCCGACGCCGCCGGACGCACGTCGGGCGCGGTGCTGGTCCCGCATCGCGCCCGACGCCGGACCCGACGCGTCGAGCCCGCCCTCGCCCGGTCCCTGACCGACCCGGCGAGCGTCCCTGAGCTCACATCACACGACCGCCCACTCGACGACCCGTCGGTCCGCCGGCGTGACCTCGTGCACCGGGCCCGTCACGGCGACGACCGCACGGTCCGTCGCGGTGCCGGGGGACGTGCCGTGGACCCGACCGGTCGCCGGACGCGACGATCCCGCCGGCCTGCACCGTGCCTCCCGGCCGCGACGCCGCCGCGTGGGACGCGACCCACACCTCGACGTCACCCGGCTCCACGACCTTCCGCATCCGGCGGTCGGTGAAGGCGAACCGCTGGGCGGGCACCGCGAACCGCACCCGGACCCGCTCGCCGGCGGCGAGCGCGACGCGTGCGTAGCCGAGCAGCTGGACGAGCGGTCGCGTGACGGTGGCCTGACGGTCGTGCCCGTAGAGCTGGACGACGTCCTCACCGGCGACGGACCCGGTGTTCACGACCGTCACCTCGGCGGCGAACACCCCGTCCGAGCCGACCGAGGGGTCGACGGCCAGGTCCTCGTAGGCGAAGGCGCCGTAGCCGAGCCCGAAGCCGAACGGTCGGACCGGGGTCGAGTCGGCGGCCGTCACGTCGGACGGTCCCCCGAGCCGAGGGTGCAGGTACGTCGCGGGCTGCGCGCCGGCCGACCGCGGCAGGGACACCGGCAGCCGACCGGAGGGTGCCGCGGCGCCGGTGAGGACGTCGGCGATCGCGGTGCCGCCCTCCTCGCCGGGGAAGAACGCCTGCAGGACCGCGGCCGGACGTGCCGGTGCTGCCTCGGGCGTCCCCGGTGCTGCGTCGTCGTCGAGCGCCCAGCCGATCGCGTACGGGCGGCCGGTCAGGAGCACCAGCACCGTCGGGGTCCCCCGTCGCGACGACGGCCTCGACGAGTTCCCGCTGCACACCGGGCAGGTCGAGCGACTCGGTGTCGTTGCCCTCGCCGACGGTGCCGCGACCGAACAGGCCGGCCTGGTCGCCGACGACCACCACGGCGACGTCCGAGGCCGTGGCGACCGCGACGGCGTCGGCGAAGCCGGACCGGTCGGTGCCGGTGACGCCGCAGCCGGCCGCGAACCGGACCGCGTCGGTGCCGAGCGTGTCCGCGAGCGCCTCGCGGACGGTCGGGATCGCGAAGCCGAGGGGCAGGTCGGGGTGGGACGCGAGGACGTGGTTGGCGAACGAGTAGCACCCCTGCAGGGCCTCGGCGCGGTCGGCGTTCGGGCCGATGACCGCGACGGAGGCGCCGGGGGCGAGCGGGAGCACGGGGGCCGCCGTCGCGTCCGCCTGCGCGGACCCGGGCGCTCCGGCGACCGGGTCGTTGGCGAGCAGCACCAGCGACCGGACGGCGAGCTCCCGCGCGAGCGACCGGTGCCGGGGCGTGTCGAGGTCGACGCCGGTGGGCGGCTCGTCCTCGAAGGCGTCGGGGTCGAGCAGACCGAGGCGCTCCTTCTGCCGCAGCACCCGGAGGACGGCGCGGTCGACCAGGGCCTCGTCGACCTCACCCGAGCGGACGCGGTCCACGAGCGGTGCGAGGTAGGCGTCGCCGGTGGGCAGTTCGACGTCGATCCCGGCCTCGAGGGCGAGCGCCGCGGCCTCCCCGCGGTCGGCGGCGATCCCGTGCATGACCTCGAGGAACGCCACCGAGAAGTAGTCCGCGACGACCGTCCCCTCGAAGCCGAGCCGGTCGCGCAGCAGGTCGGTCAGGAGCGCGCCGTTCGCCGCCACCGGCACACCGTCGACCTCGGCGTACGAGTTCATGACACTGCGCGCGCCACCGTCTCGCAGCGCCATCTCGAACGGCGGCAGGAACACGTCGGCGACCTCGCGCGGCCCGGCGTGCACGGGGGCGTGGTTCCGCCCCGCCTGCGACGCCGAGTAGCCGAGGAAGTGCTTGAGCGTCGCGTCGACCCCGGCCTTCTGGAGCCCGCGCACGTAGGCCGTGCCGACGGTCCCGACGAGGTACGGGTCCTCGCCGATGCACTCGTCGACCCGTCCCCATCGCGGGTCGCGGACCACGTCGAGGACGGGCGCGAGGCCCTGGTGGACCCCCAGCTCCCGCATCGACGCGCCGATGGCCTCGCCGACCTGCTCGACGAGGTCCGGGTCGAACGCGGCCCCCCAGGCGAGCGGGGTCGGGAACGTGGCGGCCTTCCAGGCGGCGAGCCCGGTCAGGCACTCCTCGTGCACGACCGCGGGGATCCCGAGCCGGGTCTCGCGCTTGAGTCGGCGCTGTTCGGCCCACAGCCACGCCGCCCGCTCGTCCGGCTCGACGGGGCGGGTCCCGTACACGCGCGTGAACTGCCCGAGCCCGTGCCGGGTGATGTCGGCGAGGGTGCGGCCGTCGGCGTCACCGTGCTCGGTCATCTCCCCCTGCATCGGCGCGACGACGCCCTGCTGGTCGAGCCAGTAGCCGACGAGCTGCGCGGCCTTCTCCTCGAGGGTCATCGCCGCGAGCAGGGCGGTCACCCGGTCCGGACCCGGTGCCGGGATCGACGTGGACTCGTCCGGGAGGCGCGGTGCGACCCCGGCGGTCCGCGTCGCGTCCGCCGTCGTCACCCCTTCACCGCCCCGGTCAGGCCGCCGACGATGCGCTTCTGGAAGATCGCGAAGAACACCAGGGCGGGGATCATCGACAGCGACGTGAACGCCAGGACACGGGCAGTGTCGACCGAGTACTGCGAGGCGAACGCCTGGACCCCGAGCGGCAGCGTGTAGGCCGAGGCGTCGTTGAGGATGAACAGCGGCAGCAGGTAGCTGTTCCAGCTGCCGATGAACGCGAGGATGCCGACGGTGACGACACCGGGCAGCGACAGCGGGACGACCATGCGGAAGAAGAACCCGAGCCGGCTGGCGCCGTCGATGGCGGCCGCCTCCTCGAGCTCGTCCGGGATCGCCCGGAGGAACGGCACGAGGATGATGACCGTCGTCGGCAGGGCGAAGGCGATCTGCGGCAGGATCACCCCCGCCAGGTTGTTGGTCAGGCCGAGGTCCTTCACGAGGATGTAGAGCGGCGTGATGGCCACGGTGATCGGGAACATGAGGCCGGCGGCGAACAGCGAGTAGAGCGCACCGCTCCCGCGGAACCGGTAGCGGGCGAGGACGAAGCTCACCATCAGGCCGAGCACGACCACGCCGACAGTGGTGGCGACGCCGGCGATGACGGAGTTGCCGAGCTGCTGCCAGAACACCCCGCTCGTCAGGACGTTGACGTAGTTCCCGATCTGCCAGGGGTTCGGCAGTCCGGCCGGGCTCGCGGTGATCTGCGAGTTGGTGCGGAAGCCGCCCAGCACGATGTACGCGACCGGGCCGATGCACACCGCGATGAACAGCAGCGCGATGAAGTACGTGCCGAGGTTGCGCTCACGCCGGACGGGTCCGGTGTCCCGCTGCCGGCGCTTCGGGGCGACGATGGAGGCGGTGGCGGTCATCGGGTGCTCTTCTCGGTCAGGGCACCGGCGGTGTCGCGGCGCAGGACGAACCGCTGGTAGACGAGCGCGACGACCAGCGAGATGAGGAAGATGACCACGGCGACGGCGTTCCCGTAGCCGTAGTTGCCGGAGAGTCGACCGTTGCCGACCATGTAGGTCGCCATCGTCGAGGTGCCGGCGGTCGAGGCGATGTACTGGCCCCAGATGATGTAGACGAGGTCGAACAGCTGGAGCGACCCGATGATCGACAGGAACGCCCAGATGCGCAGCGTCGGGCCGAGGAGCGGCAGCGTGATGCGCCGCTGGATCTGCCAGTAGCTCGCGCCGTCGAGCTGGGCGGCCTCGAACAGCTCCTCGGGGATGCTCTGCAGGCCGGCGAGGAAGAGGATCACCGCGAAGCCGATGTACTTCCACGAGATGATGCCGAGGAGCGTCCAGATCGCGATGTCCGGGTTCGACAGCCAGTCGTTCCGCAGCCCGCCGAGCCCGACGCTCTGGAGCAGGTCGTTCAGGGCACCGCTGCTCTGGAGCATGAGGCTCCAGCCGGTGCCGACGATGACCTCGGAGATGACGTAGGGCACGAAGATGAGCACGCGGATGAGGCCGCGCGCGCGGATCCGCTGGTTGAGCAGCAGCGCGAGGATGATCGCGATCGGCCCCTGCACGACGAGCGAGCCGATGACGATGAAGAGGTTGTGCCAGAGCACGGCCCGGAAGTCGGGGTCGGTGAAGATCACCGTGTAGTTCTGCAGGCCGACGAAGTCCACGGGGACGCCGTAGCCCTGCCAGCGGTAGAAGCCGTAGTAGGCGGCCAGCGCGACGGGCAGGACGACGAACCCGACGAACATGATGACCGCCGGGCCGGCGAGGACGGCGATCTCGACACGGGTGCGGACGTCGTTGCCCTTGCGGGCCCGGCGGGCCGGGGCCGACGGCGAACCGTCGGCCCCGCCCGTGCGACGCCCCGACCCGGACCGTGCTGCGTCGGAGCGCGGTGCGAGCGAGGTGGTCATGTGTGTCAGCCCTTCGCTGCGGCCTGGTTGACGGTCGACACGATGTCCGAGACGGACCCCTTGCCGGCGAGGAGGTTGACGACGCTGGTGTTCAGCGCGTTGCCGACGTTCTGGCCGTAGAGGGTGTCGAGGTAGTTCGAGACGAACGGGGCGTCGTTGTACGCCTTGAGCACCGTGGTCAGGTACGGCTCGGTCACGACCGACTGCGCCGACTTGTTCGCGGGGATCGAGTTGAACGCCTTGTAGTAGTTCTCCTGCACGTCCTTCGTGGTGACGAAGTTGAGGAAGTCGGTGCAGGCCTTCTTGGGGGCCTGCGCCGAGCAGGAGAGGCCGCCGACGGCGCCCATCATCGAGCCGGGGGCGCCCTTGCCACCGGGGACCTCGGGGAACGGGAAGAAGCCGAGGTCGGCGAGCGGCTTGGCGTCCGGGGTGAGCGAGGAGATCACGCCCGGGTCCCAGGCGCCCATGAGCTCCATGGCGGCCTTGTGGTTCGCGATGAGACCCGCCGAGCTGCCGGCGCCCTGCTGTGCGGACGTCGTCAGGAAGCCGTCGTTGAAGGGCTCGGTGTCGAAGAACGCCTTCGTGTCCTCGCCCGCCTGCTTCCAGCACGCGTTGTCGAACTTCAGGTCCTGCGCGGTCTTGTTCAGCACGTTCGCCGAGCAGGCCCGGAGCGCGAAGTTGTAGTACCAGTGGGCGGCCGGCCAGGCGTCCTTCGCACCCACGGCCACGGGCTGGATGCCGGCGGCCTTGAGCTTGGCGATGTCGGCGTTCAGCTCGTCCAGCGTGGTCGGGGTGCCCTCGATGCCGGCCTGCTTGAACAGGTCCTGGCTGTACCAGATGCCCTCGGGGTCGACGTTGGTCGGCATCGCCCACGTCTTGCCGTTGAGCTCGAAGGCCTTGAACGACCCGTCGCTGATCCCGCTCTTGGCGTCCGAGCCGATCGAGTCGGAGATGTCCAGGAGCTGGCCGGCGTTGACCATCGCGGCCATCTTGCCGCCGCCGCGCTGCGAGAAGACGTCGGGCGCCGAGTTCGAGTTGAGCGCGGTCTGGAGCTTGCCGTCCAGGTCCTCGTTCTGGATCGCCTGGATCTTGATCGTGACGTTCGGGTTCTTCGCCTCGAACGCCTTGACGGTGTCCTGCCAGAAGGCCTTGCCCGGCCCGGTGGTCGAGTTGTTCCAGAAGGTCATGGTGACCTTGCCGCCGTCGCTCGATGCGTCGCTGCCGGCGGAGCAGCCCGCAGCCAGCAGTGCTGTGGCCCCGACCAGCGCGATGGCTGCCGCGGCACGGATCTTCCTCGTCATCGTGGAACTCCTGAGTGTCGTCGTTGACATGCAGCGGCGTCGTCCGCCGCTTTCCGGAGACTGTGCCAGGCCGAGCACAGGCTTGTCAATCGTTATCGATAACGTTTTCGTTGCCCTCGGTCCCGGTTCCGCGGCGGTACGGTGAGCACATGGACACGGCCCTCGGAGCGCGTCCCGGTGCCGGCCGGGTGACGATCGGGGACGTCGCGCGCGCCGCCGGGGTGTCGATCCCCACCGTGTCGAAGGTGATCAACCAGCGGGACGGGGTCGCGCCGGCCACGATCGTCCGCGTGCAGCGGGTCGTCGAGGAGCTCGGGTACGAGACGTCGCTCGTCGCGCGGAGCCTGCGGAGCACCCGCACCGGGGTCATCGGCATCCTGGTCTCCGAGTTCGAGCCGTTCTCGACCGAACTGCTCCGCGGCATCTCCGGCGCCGCCACCGGCACCGGCTACGAACTCCTCGCCTACGCCGGCCTGATGACCGGCGCCGACCGGCCGGGCTGGGAACACCGGTCCCTCTCGCGGCTCTCCGGCACCCTCATCGACGGTGCCATCGTCGTCACCCCGAGCACGGCGCTGTCCGCCCCGTCGATCCCGGTCGTCGCCATCGACCCGCACACCGGGCCGGAGGGGCACGCCACGGTCGACTCCGACAACGAGGGCGGTGCCGTCCAGGCCGTCGAACACCTCCTCGCGCTCGGCCACACCAGGATCGCGCACCTGCACGGCCGCGCCGACCTCGCCTCCGCCCAGTTGCGCGAGGCCGGGTACCGCAGCGCCCTGGCCGCCGCCGGCATCGCGTTCGACGACCGCCTGCTCCGCGACGGCGGGTACCAGGAGGACCAGTCCGCGGGAGCGGCCCGTGACCTCCTCGCCGCGCCGGACCGACCGACCGCGGTCTTCGCCGCAAACGACTCGTCGGCCTTCGGCGTCCTCCGCGCCGCGGCCGAGCTCGGGCTCCGCGTGCCCGAGGACCTGTCCGTCATCGGCTTCGACGACGTCCCGCAGGCATCCATGACCACGCCGGCGCTGACCACCGTCGCGCAGCCGCTGGCGGAGCTCGGGTCGCGGGCGGTCGAGATGCTGCTCACGATGCTCCGCGGCGAGCCGGCCTCGGCCCACGTCCGGATGCCCACGACGCTCCGGGTCCGCCGGAGCACCGCGGCGCCGCCCGGCCGATAGGCGACCGGCCCGCGTCGGCACCGTCGGCGGTCGACCCGGACCCTCGGCGCCGGCCGGCAGCCACGGGCCCGGGCCGCCCCGTCAGCGGCGCAGCGTCTGCTTGGGGTACTCCCCGAACCGCTCCGCGTACGACGCCGAGAACCGACCGAGGTGCGCGAACCCCCAGCGGCGGGCGACGTCACCGACGGCACCGGCCTGCGGCCCGGACTCGAGGAGCTCGGCACGGACGTGGTCGAGCCGCACGTGCCGCAGGTAGGTCAGCGGCGAGACGTCGAAGACGCGGCGGAAGGACTCCTGGACGGAGCGCACGCTCAGCCCGGAGACCTCGGACAGGTCGGCCACGGTCACCGGCTCGGCCGCGTGTGCGTGGATGTACTCGACCGCGGCGCGCAGCCGGGCGTTCCGGGGCAGCGCGAGCACGGGCGGCAGCTCGTCCGTGGCGGGCGGGAACAGGTCGAGCAGGACCTCGGCGGCGACGGTCTTCGCCTCCTGCCAGGCGGCCGAGTCCGGGCCTCCGACGCGGAGCGCACGGGCGAGCGCGGTGAGGGCGGCCTGCCACCGGCGGGCGGTCTGGGGGTCGGGCGTCCGGCGCTCGTCGAAGCGGAGGACTCCGTCCCGGTCACCGTCGTCACCGGTGCGTTCGGCGGCGACCTGCGCCACGAAGGCGCGGTCGAAGTGGACGAGCCGCTGGTCCGTGTCGGCGATGGTGAACGCGAACCGGCGGTCCGTGGCAGCATCACGGGCACCTCGAGGCCGAGCGGGTACTGCTCGCCGTCGACCTCGATGGTGCCGACCCCGGTGGCGAGCCAGGTGACGACGTACTCGTCGCCCGGCGGCACGCTCCCGCGCAGGGAGCCGTGCAGCTGCGACCGGCGGATGGTGACGTCGGTGTCGCCGAGTGCCGTGTACCGGTACTCGAACGGCCCCTCGGTCGGTTCCGCGGACAGCCGGACGGCACCGTGGACGCCGCCGATGTCGCGGATGGCCTCCTCGGGCGTGCGTCCGACGTGCTCGAAGCGGACGACCCTCGGGCCGGTGCGTTCGATGCCGAAGCCCTCGGTCAGCGGATCGGCCACGATGACTCCTGATCTGCGGAGGCTGTCCGAATGACGCCGTCGCCCTCGTTATCTGGATACGGTTGGTTTGTGGGCGCGGCGTATCGTGTCGCGGAGCCGATCGGCACGGAAGGGGCGATCACGTGAGTGAGCTCGACCTGACCGCTGCGCTCACCCGCCTGGAAGCGGCCACCGGTCGGCTGCGTGCCCGCCTGCGCGAGCGCCTGCAGATCACCGGCAACGACCTCACGGTGGTCCAGTTCATCGCCCGGGCCGCTGCGGCGGAGCGGACGGTCCGCGTGAAGGACCTCGCGGAGCACCTGGGGCTGACGGGACCGGCCGTGACCGGGACGGTCGACCGCCTGGAGCGCGCAGGACACCTGCGACGCGTCCCGAACCCGGATGACGGCCGCAGCCGGTTCATCGAACTGACGGAGGACACCCAGCGGGCGTACGCGAGCGCGATGGACAGCACGAACGAGCACCTGCACGAGCTGTTGTCCTCCTTCTCGGAACGTGATCGGGCGAAGTTCGTCCGGATCATCGATCGCGTGATCGAGGCCCTGGAACACGGCGCTCCGACTCCCTGACGGCAGCGTAGGGGCGCACTCAGACGCCTCCGGCCGGTTTGTCCATCATGCGCACCTAGGTAAGTTTGCTACCTAGTTTGCCGGACCGGAAGTCCCCCTTCCCCGTACCGTCGTCAGCGGATACCCCTGATCGGGGGTGCCAGGACGACGGGGAGGAACCATGGGCAACTACGAATCCCAACAGGGCGTCGACCCGGTGCGCATCGAGACGTTCCGGCGGATGCGGAAGCAGTGGAAGTACGGCGAGCTGCAGGAGAGCGTCGGTCTGTACGACGACTTCTTCACGGACACCGCACGGGACCCGCGGCGTCCCTGACGCGGGTCCCGCAGACGGACGGGCACGCCCCGCTCAGCGGCAACGCGAAGCGTTGCGCGGGGCGTGCCGACCGAGCTCGCGAGGGAGGCGCGGTGCCAGCCGGCACCGCGCCTCCCGTCCGTCTGCGGCCGGCCCTACCCCTTCACCGCGCCGACGTCAGGCCCGAGACGATGGACCGGCGGAAGACCAGCACGAGGATGACGATCGGCACCGTCGCCGCCACGCTCGCCGCGAAGATCTGGGCGAACGGCACGGTGAACTGGGTGCCGAACAAGGCGATGCCGACCGGGATCGTCCGGAACGAGTTCTCGCTGTTGAACGTCAGCGCCATGAGGAACTCGCTCCACGACGCGGTGAACGTGAACACCCCGACCGTGAACAGCCCCGGCTTCGCCATCGGCAGGATCACGGACAGCACCGTGCGCCAGGCCCCGGCGCCGTCGATCTCGGAGGCCTCCTCGATCGTGGACGGGATGCCCTGCAGGTAGTTGCGCATGATCCAGATGGCGAAGGGCAGGTTGAACGCCACGTACGGCACGATGAGCCCCGGGTACGAGTTGAGCAGACCGAGGTTCCGCTCGAGCAGGTACAGCGGGGTCAGCACCGCGATCGCCGGGAAGACCGACAGCATCAGCAGCGAGGTCATGATCGCCGTGCGACCCCGGATCCACCGTCCGGCGAGCGCGTACCCGGCGAGGAACGACAGCGCCAGGACGATGACGGTCGTGGACACCGACACGATCACGCTGTTCACCATGTACTGGCCGAGCGCGTTGTCCCGGAAGGCCACCACGAAGTTGTCGAACGTCACCGACCGCGGCCAGACGGTGGGCGGGGACTGGGAGATCTCCGACGCCGGCTTCAGGGAGTCGAGACCAGCCAGTAGAGCGGCAGCGCGGTCAGCACCGCGATCACGACACCGCTGACGTTGACGGTGTTGACCCACTTCCGCCAACCCTTGCGCACACGAGTCCGGGGCATCAGTCGTCCCCTCCCTTCGCCTGGTTCCGGAACGCCCGGAGGAACAGCAGACAGCCCGCGGCGACGATCACCGCGGTGCTCGTCGCGATCGCCGCGCCCGGCCCGATGTTGATGTCCTGGAACAGGACCTTGTAGCCCATGATCGCCAGCGACTGCGTCGCGGTGCCCGGGCCGCCGTTCGTCAGCACGAAGGGCAGGTCGAACACCCCGAACGCCTGCAGGATGCGGAAGAGCACCGCGATCGTCAGCGTCGGGACGAGCTGCGGGAGCACCACGCGCCAGAACGTCTGCCACGTGTTCGCACCGTCGAGCTCGGCGGCCTCGTAGTGGTCCTCGGAGATCTGCACCAGGCCGGCGAGCAGGATGATCGCCACGAACGGCGTCGTCTTCCAGATGTCCGCGACCATGAGGCCCGTGATCGCCGGGACCGGTTCGCCGAGGATCACCGGAGCGTCCCGAACAGCCCGAAGAACCAGGTGGCGACGCCGTACGTGGAGTCGTAGACGTACTTCCAGAGCTGGGCGTTGACGATCGTGACGAGCGACCACGGGACGAGCATCAGCGCGAGCATCCAGCCCCGGGTGGCCCCGAGGCGTTCGAGCACGAGCGCGACGAGCATGCCGAGGACGAGCTCGACGAACACCGTGACGACCGTGTACAGGACCGTGAACCCGAGCGCGCGGTACCAGTCCGCGCTCTGCAGCAGCGCGGCGTAGTTGCCGAGCCCGAAGGACTGGATCGAGAAGCCCTCGTAGCCGACCTCGACGTCCGCGAAGCTCAGGACGATCGAGTAGACCACCGGGAAGATCGTCACCGCGGCGACGACCAGGAGCGCCGGCGCCGCGAAGCCCCACGCACCCCGCGCGCGGACGCGTTCCATGCGCGAGCGGGCGCTCGTCGGGCGGTACCCGTCCGGCCGGCCCGCGCCTCCCGTCTGGACCGGCGGCCGTGTCGCCGTCCCGGCGCTCACAGCGCCTCGCCCTCCAGGGCGAGGGAGATGGCCGAGGCCATCGCGCTCGTGCCGCCGTCGACCGAGGCCTGCCCACCCAGGATGCTGTTGCCGTTCTGGTAGACGCCCTGCGAGACCTTCGGGTAGTAGGCCGTCGACGTGGGGCGGGGCACGAGCGTGATCCCCGCCGCCGTGTCGTAGGTCGGGCGCTGCTGGCGCTTCGCGTCGTCGCTGGTCAGGCTCGCGCTGCGTGCCGGCAGCACCCCGCCCTCGCGGGTGAGGAACTGCTGCGCGGTCTCGCTCGACATCCAGGCCGCGAAGGTCAGGGCCGCGGCGGGCTGCTGGGTGTGCGGGTTGATGTAGTTCCCCCACCCACCGATCGTCGAGTGGTGCTCGTCCATGCCGTCGAACGTCGGCCGTGCCGCGAGTCCGACCTTGCCGGCGACCTGGCTGTCCGGACCGTTCGCGATGCCCCAGGCGTACGACCAGTTGCGGAGGAAGGCCGCGCGGCCGCCGGAGAAGGCGTCGTTGGTGTCCTGCTCCTGGTAGGTCAGGGTGGCCCGCGGGCTGGCGCCGTCGGTGATGAGCGACCGCATGAACTCGAACGCCCGCTTCGTCTCGCTGCTCGTCGTCTCCGGTCGGGTGAGGTCGTCGTTGAGGAGCGTCCCGCCGGCGTCGGCGACGAACTCGGTGACGTTGCAGGTGAGGCCCTCGTAGACGTCGCCCTGGAACGCGAGCCCGTAGCTGACGTCCCCGGTGTCGACGAGCTTCGCGGCGGTGTCCTTCACCTCCTCCCACGAGGCCGGGACCTGGAAGCCGTGCTTGTCGAGGAGGTCCTTCCGGTAGAGGAAGAACGACTCGTCGATGTAGAGCGGGAACATGTAGTAGGTCCCGTCGACGCTCGCGGCCTGCCGGAGCCCCTCGGGGAACTGCTCGAAGAAGTCCGGTCCGACGAGCTCGTCGACCGGGGTCGCGAGCTTGTTCTTCGCGAACTGCCCGGGCCACGCGACGTCGCCGAGGTACACGTCCGGGGTGCTGCTCCCCGCGGCGATCTGCGTCGTCAGGCTGGTCCGGTTCGTGTCGGTGTCGCTCGGGGCGCTGACGATCCGGACCCGGATGTTCGGGTGCTCCTTCTGGAACTCCGCGATCAGCCGGCGCCGGAGGTCACCGCCGTCCTTCGAGGCGACCTGCCCCGCCCACCAGCTGATCGTGACCTCACCCTCGGGCGGGTCGGTGGGCCAGTCCTGCACCTCGGTCCGCTCGGGGCGCGTGGAGCAGCCCGCGAGCAGCAGCACCCCCGCTCCCCCGAGCAGGAACAGTCTCCGGTCGATTGCCATCCGTCCTCCTCGACGTGTGGTGCTGCGAACCTGTGCGTCCACACAACCAAGCGACCCTGGGAGTGGCGGGTGTGCCCGGAGCCGGCGGGGGCGGGTACGTCAGCGCACGCGGGCCGGGGCCGTCGACTCCGCCGGGCGGAGGGTGCAGGGCAGCAGGAAGTGCGGCAGGTCCGTCGAGGTGCGGTCGAGCTGGTCGATGAGTGCGTCGGCTGCCCGGATGCCCAGCTCCCGGCCCGGCGCGAGCATCGTGGTGAGGCGCGGGGCGTGCTGGTCGGCGTTCACCGCGGAGGACGCGATGCTCACCACCGAGACGTCCTCGGGCACGCGTCGCCCGGCGTGGGCGAGGCCGACGAGCAGCCCGCCCGCCGAGTCGTCCTTCATGACCAGCACGGCGGTGAGGTCCGGGTCGGCGGCGAGCAGCTCGCCCGCCGCGGTCCGCCCACCCTCGCTGCCGGGCCCCGTGTACACGACCTCGCCGACGCACCCTCGGTCCACGACCGAGCGTCGGAACGTGTCCTCGACCCGGAGGTGCGGGGCGTAGCCCGCCATCGGCGTGCCCTCGAGGTTCTCGAGCACGAGACCGAAGCGCCGGTGCCCGAGGCCCTGCAGGTGGTCGAGGCTGTGCTCGATCGTCGTCTCGAAGTCGATGTCCACGAACGGCAGCGCGTCGGCGTCACGGGTGCGGCCGATGAGCGTGAACGGCACGCCGAGCTCGGCGAGCTTGACGACGCGCGGGTCCTCCATCCGCACCTCCATCAGGACGACACCGTCGACGAGACCGCCCGAGACCAGGTCGTCGAGGTCGTCGCCGGCGGGGTCCACCGGCCAGAGCACGAGGTGGTGGCCGCGTTCGGACGCCCGCTCGGCGGCGCTCATGAAGAACTCCGAGGTGGTCGGACCGAACCGGTTGCCGGTGGCCGGGAAGAGCAGCGCGATGATGCGGGTCCGTCGGCTGGCGAGCGCCCGGGCGACGACGTTGCCGCGGAACTTCAGCTCGCGCATCGCCGCGGTCACCTTCGCCGTCGTGGCGGGCGTGACGTACTTCGTCCCGTTCACCACGAAGGACACCGTGGCGATGGAGACCCCGGCGCGATCGGCGACCTGCTGCATCGTGGCCATGACCCCTCCTGGGACGAGCATAGTCCTCGCCACATCCCAGAAAAGCGCTTTACAGGTGAAGCGCTTTTCTGTTAGCTTCTCGCCCCAGGACCACCGCGACGACGACGTCAGTGGAGTCGTCGCACCGCGTCCTCCCCCGCATCCGCGAAGAGAAGAGCAGTGCAATGAAGCCTGGTTCCCGCTCCACGTCCCGCAGGACCCGCGCCCTCCTCGGCGCCGCGGCCATCGCCGCCACGGTCCCCCTCGTCCTCGCCGGGTGCTCCGGCGCCGGGTCCGCCTCGTCGTCCGGCGGCGGGAAGACCCTCACCATCGAGGACTACTACGACGCCAACTACGACCCCGTGTACCAGCAGTGCGCGAAGGACGTGGGCGTCGAGGTGAAGATCAACCACGTCGCCGGTGCCGGCCTCATCTCGAAGGTCCTGCAGCAGGCGTCGTCGCGCACGCTCCCCGACGTGCTCATGCTCGACAACCCGGACGTCCAGCAGATCGCGTCGTCCGGAGCGCTCTCGGACCTCGCCGACTACGGCCTCGACGCGGACGACGACGTCCCCGGCGTGAAGGGCGCGAACACCTACGAGGGCAAGCTCTACGGCCTGCAGCCGAACACGAACTCGATCGCGCTCTACTACAACAAGAAGCTGCTCGCCGACGCCGGTGTCCAGCCGCCGAAGACGTGGGACGAGCTCAAGGCCGCGGCGAAGAAGCTCACGAACGGGTCCACCTACGGCTTCGCGATGAGCAACATCAACACCTACGAGGGCACCTGGCAGTTCCTCCCGTTCTTCTGGTCGAACGGCGGCGACGAGAAGGACATCGCCACGCCGGAGGCCGCCCAGGCACTGCAGCTCGTCGAGGACCTGCAGGCCGACGGCTCGCTGTCGAAGAGCTCGATCAACTGGGCGCAGCAGGACGTCAACAACCAGTTCATCGCCGGGAAGGCCGCGATGATGATCAACGGCCCGTGGCAGCTGCCGGCGCTGAAGAAGGCGAAGGACCTGGAGTTCGACAGCGTGCCGATCCCGACCCGCACCGGATCCGAGACGGTCGCACCGCTCGGCGGCGAGGCCTTCACCGTCCCGCAGACCGGGAACAAGGACACGATGCAGCTCGCCGGCAAGTTCGTCGGGTGCCTGAACAGCGACAAGATGCAGGCCGTCCTCGCGGGCGTCAGCGGCAACGTCCCGACCAACCTCGAGGTCGGCGCGGCCTGGGCGAAGGACCACCCCGACGTCGCGTCCTTCGTCACGACCGTGCAGACCGCGCGTGCCCGCACCGGTGAGCTCGGCCCGGACTGGCCCAAGGCCGCCACGAAGATCTACACCGCCGTCCAGCTCGCCCTGACCGGCAAGGCCGACCCCGAGCAGGCGCTCGAGCAGGCGCAGTCGCAGAACCAGTAGCGGGAGGGGGAGCCGGCCCGACGGCCGGCTCCCCACACCCCCAGACGGAAGGACCTGCGCATGAGCGCCTCCACACAGATCCGGCCCCGGACGGCCTCGACCGTCCCGCCCCCACGCCCCGGACGACGCCGCGCGCGCCTCCGCTCCGGCGCCACCCGCTGGGCGTTCGTCGTCCCGGCCGTCGTCTTCGTCGCGGTGTTCTTCGGCTACCCCGTGGTCAAGAACGTCCTGATGTCGTTCCAGGACTACACGACGAAGACCTTCTTCACCGGCGAGGCCCCCTGGGTGGGCCTCGGCAACTACGTCTCGGTGTTCTCGAGCGCCGTCTTCACGACGAGCGTGATCAACACCGCGCTCTTCACCGCGGGCTCCATCGTCCTGCAGTTCGTGCTCGGCCTCGGCCTGGCGCTGTTCTTCCGGCGGCACTTCCCGCTGTCCGGGTTCCTGCGCGGACTGCTGCTCCTGCCGTGGCTCCTCCCCCTCATCGCGTCGAGCGCGGTGTGGAAGTGGCTCCTCGACCAGGACAGCGGTGCCCTCAACCAGCTGCTCGGCGTCGTCGGCATCGGACCGGTGCCCTGGCTCGTCAGCCCGAGCCTCGCGCTGATCGCCGTGATCGGCGTGAACGTGTGGCTCGGCATCCCGTTCAACACGACCATCCTCTACAGCGGCCTGCAGTCCGTGCCGCCGGAGCTCTACGAGGCCGGCGCGCTCGACGGCGCCACCGGCTTCAAGGCGTTCTGGCACATCACCTGGCCGAGCATCCGCAGCGTCGTGAGCGTGGTGATCGTCCTCGGGGTCGTCTACACGCTGAAGGTCGTCGACATCATCCTCGGCCTCACCGGCGGCGGACCGGCGAACTCGACGCAGACCCTCGCGACGAACGCGTACCACCAGTCCTTCGTCAACTTCCAGTTCGGCATCGGAGCCGCGGTGAGCAACGTCCTCATCGTCGTCTCGTTCGTCTTCGCGATGGTGTACATCGCGATCTCCAGGAAGGCGGTCGACGAATGAGCGTCGGACTCGCAGGCAGCACCGTCACGGCGACCCGCGCCGTCACCACCCGGGCGAGCGGGGAACGGGCCCGTCGCCCCCGCGGCTCCGCGAAGGGCCTGCCCTTCACGATCCTCGGCATCGTGTTCCTGGCGATCATGGTCTTCCCCGTGTACTGGATGGTGAACACGAGCCTCCAGGCGACGTCCGGGGCCGCCTCGGCCACGTGGTTCCCCTGGAACCCGACCTTCCAGGGGTACGAGACGGCCTTCGCGCAGCAGGGCCAGAACTTCGTGTCGAGCATGATCATCGGTCTCGGCACCGTGGTGCTGACGCTCGCGGTGGCCACGCCGGCGGCGTACGGTCTCGCACGGTTCCGGATGCGCGGCACGCGGGTGTTCCTGCTCGTGCTGCTCATCACCCAGATGATCCCCGGCATCGTCATCGCGAACGCGCTCTACACGCTGTTCAACAACGTCGGGCTCCTGAACAGCTACGTCGGGCTCATCCTCGCCGACAGCGCCGTGCAGGTCCCCTTCGCGATCCTGCTCATGCGGGCGTTCATGGAGTCGATCCCGCCGAGCCTGGTCGAGGCCGCGCTCGTCGACGGTGCCAACGACCTCCGCGCGTTCGTCTCCATCGTGCTGCCGATCAGCCGCAACGCGATCGTCACCGCGGCGCTCTTCACGTTCCTCGGGGCGTGGGGCGACTTCCTCATCGCACTGACCCTGACCTCCACCGACGCCGTGCGTCCGATCACGCTCGGCATCTACAACTACATCGGCTCCAACGTCACGGACTGGGGGCCGGTGATGGCGACGAGCGTCCTCGCCTCGCTCCCCGCAGCCGTGCTCCTCATCGTCGCGCAGCGGTACATCTCCGCGGGCGCGCTCGGCGGGGCCATCAAGTGACGTCCCCCGCACGGCGGACCGTCACGAGCACCCCCGCGACCCCTCACCCAGGAAGGCCCACACCATGACCACCACCCCCCTGCGCATCACCGTCTGGGGCGAGAACGTCCACGAGCAGGTCGAGCGGCACGTCGCCGAGCGGTACCCCGACGGCATGCACGGTGCCATCGCCGACGGCATCCGCGAGCACCTGCCGGAGGCCGTCGTCCGGACCGCCACCATGCAGGAGCCGGAGCACGGCCTCACCGACGGGGTCCTCGCCGAGACCGACGTCCTCACCTGGTGGGGGCACGCCGCCCACCAGGACGTCGACGACGCCGTGGTCGACCGCGTGCACAAGCACGTCCTCGCCGGCATGGGCCTCGTCGTCCTGCACTCCGGCCACTGGTCGAAGATCTTCGGCAAGCTCATGGGCACCACGTGCACGGTCCGCTGGCGCAGCGAGCACGACCAGGAACTCGTCTGGACCGTGAACCCGCAGCACCCGATCACCCGGGGCGTCCCGAACCCGATCGTCATCCCCGAGCAGGAGATGTACGGCGAGTACTTCGACGTGCCGACCCCCGACGAGCTCGTCTTCATCTCCGGGTTCACCGGCGGCGAGGTGTTCCGCAGCGGCATGACGTACCGCCGTGGCCTCGGGAAGATCTTCTACTTCTCCCCCGGCGACCAGGACTTCCCCGTCTACCACCACCCGGACGTCCGCCGCGTGATCGCGAACGCCGCCGAGTGGGCCCGGCCGGAGCGCGAGCGGGAGATCCCGACGCTGCGCCGCTACGACCTCGGCGAGTACTTCGAGGGGCAGCACTACCGCGGCCCGTTCGACGACCAGCCCGAGGCCGAGCCGGAGACGGACGCGGCGACCACCCCGGCCGAGGCCCGCGCATGACCGACCACGCGCCGCTGCGCGTCGTCCAGGTCGGCGCCGGCGGGATGGGCCGTGCCTGGCTCGCGACCGTCGCCGCCGACCCGGACGTCGAGCTCGTCGGCGTGGTCGACCTCGACCTCGACGCCGCACGCGCGGGTGCCGCGGTGGCCGGGGCCCCCGACCTCCCCGTCGGGACCGACGTCACCGCGGTGGCCGCGGAGACCGGCGCCGAGGCCGTCCTCGACATCACGGTGCCGGTCGCACACCACCCGGTCACCGTCGCCGCCCTCGGCGCCGGACTGCCCGTGCTCGGTGAGAAGCCCGCCGCGCAGACCGTCGCCGAGGCGTTCTCGCTCGCGGCGACCGCCGAGGTCACCGGACAGCTGTTCATGGTGTCGCAGTCCCGGCGCTACAACGACCAGCTCGTCGCCTTCCGGCAGCACGTCCGGGGGCTCGGCGGCGTCGGCGGGCTGAGCACGCGCTTCGCGAAGGCCCCGCACTTCGGCGGCTTCCGCGAGGAGATGGACGACGTCCTCCTGCTCGACATGGCGATCCACGCGTTCGACTCCGCCCGGTACGTGCTCGAACGGGAACCCGTCTCCGTGTACTGCGAGTCGTGGAACCCGGCGTGGTCCTGGTACCGCGGGGACGCCGCAGCAGCCGCCGTCTTCACGTTCGAGGACGACGTCCGCTACGTCTACGACGGCTCCTGGTGCGCGCCCGGGGCGGAGACCTCGTGGAACGGCGACTGGCGTGCGTCCGGACCGCACGGCACCGCCCTGTGGGACGGCGACCACGACCCGTCGAGCGACCTCGACGGCACGCCCGGCTCCCCCGACCCCGCCCCCGGTGTCGGCCAGGAGATCGCCGGAGCCCTGGCGTCCTTCGTCCGCGCCGTCCGGTCCGGAACGGTGCCCGACGGCGAGGTGCACGGCAACGTGATGAGCCTGACGATGGTCGACGCGGCGATCGCGTCGGCCCGGAGCGGGCAACGCGTCGTGATCGACGAGGTGCTCGAACGGGCGCACGCCACCGCCCTCGCCGACGAACGGGACGAGGCGGTCCGGGAGCGGCTCGCCGCCTGGGGGTCGGTGCGCGCTGCGCTCGCGGCGGTCCCCTCGGCACGGTCGGCCGCCGCGGCCTGACCCGGCCGACCGGGCGACGGACGGGAGGCGCGGTGCCAGCTGGCACCGCGCCTCCCGTCCGTCCGTCCGTCCCGCACCGGGACCGCTGCCTCAGCGGGGGATGACCGAGAACATGAAGCGCTTCCGGATCATGTACCAGACCAGCAGGATCAGGGCGGTGTGGGCCGCGAAGCCGATCCAGCCGTTGTACCAGTCGACACCGGGGATGGACGCGATCGCCAGCGCGAAGAACACCTGCCAGACGAACACGTAGAGACTCGCCTGCCCGATCGGGATCCAGAGCCACCCGAGCACCGCGGCGATCGGCTTCCAGAACACGGTGAGGATGGCGTACGACACGATCGCGAAGAACGCGATGTCGACCAGGCGCCCCCACTGCAGGTCCACCCGCTGGTACGCCGTGTTGTACAGGTCGTCGTACATCGTGGCCGGGAACGGTGCCGGGGTGAACCCGAAGTGGTTCCCCGCCCAGACGTAGACCAGGAACAGCGCGTAGCCCGTGATGCCGACGCCGATGAGCACCTTGCCGAGACGACCGGTCAGCGCGGCGATGACCTGCCGCCGGTAGTACCCGAGCACCAGCCCGTGCGTGAACACCACCTGCCAGGTCAGCAGGGGGAACACGGCCTCGAACTGCGAGTTCAGCGGACGGAACTCCGGGTTCAGCGCCTGGTAGGCGTACAGCGCCCAGCTCACGAGGAGGAGCGCCCACCAGAAGCCGCGCCGGATCACCCACATGAACACCGGGATGAACAGGCTCAGCACCACGAACAGGCCCATGATGTTGAAGGGCCACGGTCCCATCTCGAGCAGCAGGAACTGCCGGATGGCGTACCAGGGCGGCGGGTACGCGAGCAGTTGCATGGCGTTCGGGTAGAGGTCGTAGACACGCCCCTCGGCTCCGACGCCCCCGGTGCCCGTGCCGCGGTCGGTGAAGGTGGTGATGGCGTCGGTGTTGAGCAGCGGGACGAAGCTCAACGCGAAGACGACCGCGATCACCGCGAGCGTCACGATGTACTGCTTCCGGGCACGCTTCCACGCCCCGATCGCCGCCACCCACTCGCCGAACTTCTTGACGGCGAACGGGTAGGTCATGCCGAGCACCATGCCGGACAGGAACACGAACATCTCGGCTCCGGTGATCGCACCGGTCGCGTGCAGCGTGATGTACGAGTACGGGCCGCCGATCTCGATGTGCGTGATGACCACGGCCAGGATGATGAACCCGCGGAACAGGTCGAGCCGGAGGTCACGGCCGGGCTTGCCGTCGTCGGGGTACCGCCACCCGGGCAGCAGACGCCCGAACAGGCCGCTCAGCAGGAACACGGCGGCGAGCCCGGCCGCCACCCAGACGATCCACGCCATCTGGTCGCCGCCGGTGTCGTACTGCTGGTCCGTCGCCGCGGCGCCGTCCTGCGGCGTGACGCGCTCCGTCACCGGACCGGTCACGAAGTCCCCGGCCCGTTCCAGGTCGGTGCGGAACGAGCCCGCGATGCCGGGGACGGCCGTGTCCCGCCAGTCCGCGACGCGGTTGCCCGCCTCGGGCTCGCGGCGGTTCGTCTCGAGGAAGGTGACCCCGCTGATGAGGGGCCGGTCCTGCACCTCGGTGATGACCTGGCGCCACCAGGCCTGCTTGACGGTCAGCTCGGCGTCGCCGCGGAGCGAGTGGTCGTACAGGGCGCCGGTGTCGAGGAGCATCGGACGGTCGTCGGCGACGGCGAACCGGTCGTAGAAGGTACCGGCGGTCTGGCGCTGCTCGTACCCCCACGTCTCGTCGAAGCGCGCGGCGACCTCGCCGGCCTCGGGGGCGTCGTTCCGGGTGAGCGGGACGTCCCGACCCGCGGCCTCGGTCGACTTGCCCTTGCCGAAGAAGAACATCGACAGGCCGACCCAGTCGACGGCGGAGTCGCCCGGCCAGTACGGCGCGTACGGGTCGTCCGCCGCGGTCAGCCGGCCGTCGCCGTTCGTGTCGAGCCGGGCGACGTCGGTCGCGGAGAGGTCCTCGAGCCGGCCGGCGGACTCGCCGAACGGGTAGCCGGCGCCGTAGGACGGCGACCACACCATGAGCGCGTCGGAACTGCCGCCGTGGACCGCCCGCGCCAGGGTCCGGAACTCGCGGACGAACTGCGTCGGCTGCTGACCCCACCGGACCCAGGTGCCGTTCATCTGCGGGGCGAAGCGCACGAGCAGTTGGGTGTCGTACTGGTCGTGGACCTCCTCGAACAGCCGGTTCGCGGTGCGGGCGTCCGCCGCGGTCAGGGAGCGGAGTGCCCGGTCCGGCTCGAGGCTCACGACGAGGACCGCTCCCTGCGCCGCTGCCGCCCGGGTGGCCCGGAGGAACTCCTTCCGTGCGCTGCGGTCCATCGGGTACGCGATCTCGACCCCGTACATGGACGGGATCGCGCCGAGCCGCCCGGCGTAGCCGTCGGGGGCGTCGTCACCCCAGCCGAGGTCCGGCCCGAACCACACCTTGCCCGTCGACGGCGTCACCGCGGTGGCGGTCGTCGCCTGGACCGCCGACGCCGGCAGGGCCCCGCCGAGCAGGAGCGTGCCGAGGACGACCAGGAACGCGACGAGCCGGGCTGCCGGTCGCCTCACCGGGTGCACGCCAGCGTCCAGATGTTCCGTCCGCCCTCGTGCCGGTGCTCGAGCCGGTCGAGCGCGGCGATCGCGAGCGCCAGCCCCCGACCGCTCTCCTCGTCGACGTCGGCCATGGTCACGGCCGAGAGGTCGACGTCCGCCGGCCGGCCGTTGTCGGTGAGCACGGCGACGAGCTCGTCGTCCGTGGCGTCGAGGTGCACGGTGTAGCGCCTGCCTGCTTCCTGGTCGTTCCGTCGGGTGTGCTCGACGATGTTCGCGGCGATCTCGGCGAGCGCCGTCTCGAGCCCGAAGCGGAGCCGCAGGTCGTCGATGCCGAGCGCGTCCCACCACACCCCGAACCGGTCCTGCACCACGTCGAGCGACTCGACGGTGGCGGGGACCTCGAACGACGTGGCGAACGGGCTCACAGTGGTCCTCCGGCGGTGCTCGACTCGTGCTCGGACTGCGGGGTGCCCGGGCCGCGGTACAGCACGGCGCGGATCACGATGCTGAAGATGAAGAGGTCGAAGACGACCCAGGCGGTGTTCACGAGCGGCGCGATCCCCGAGGCCTGCCCGGCCAGGTAGCGGATGCCGATCAGGACCAGCGCGGCGACCAGCGCCGCCATCGCGATCAGCTGCGGGCGCACGAGGTCCCACCGCGGCTTCTGCTCGGACTCGTCACGGACCTTCGGCGTCACCCGGAACCCGAGCGGCTTGCCGCGGAACACGTTCTCGAACGCGCTCGTGACGGACTCGATCCACACCGGGAACAACGCGAGCGAGTACTGCTGGCCGCGCCACGTCGGTCTGCCCGCCGCCACGACCCAGAACAGGAGCTGGTTGAGGACGAGGAACGGGATGAGCCGGGCGAAGAAGTCGACGCTGTACGCCTGGACCGGGACCACGCCGAACGACAGGCAGAGCACCGGGGCGGCGATGTAGACGATGGCGGCGAACCCGGAGAGGTAGCTCCACATCGTGGAGAAGTACATGAGCCGCTGCCCCCACGACAGCCCCTTCTGCACGAGGGGGTTCTCGCGGAAGAACACCTGCATGGTGCCCTGCGCCCAGCGGAGCCGCTGCACGAGCATCGTCGGGAGGTCCTCGGGGGCCAGGCCCTTGGCGAGGATCTCGTCGTGGTACGCCGACTTCCAGCCGAGGCCGTGCAGACGCATCGCGGTCGCCATGTCCTCGGTCACGGAGATCGTCGCCAGCGGCATGATCGGCTGCGCCTCGTCGTCGCGGTTGACGTCGAGCGCCCGGGCGAGGACGGCGATGGACTCGATCGCGGCGACCGGCGAGGCCTCGCGGCGGCCGAGCACGTCGAGCGCGGCGTCGTCGAGTCCGGCGAAGGTGTCCGCCTCGGTCGACATGGCCGCGAGTTCCTGGAGGTCGTTGCGAACTGCCTCGAGGTCGGCGGCGGCGAACCGGAAGGCGATGGTGTCGATGCCCCGCTGGAACGCGTAGGTCACGTCGCCGAGGGGCTCGCCCCGTTGGACCTGCTCGCGGGCGCGGTCGACGACGGCCTCGGCCTCGTCGAGGGCGGCCAGCACGCGCGGGTCGGTCTCGGTCTCGCGCGCACGGGCGAGCAGGGTCCGTGAGGTCTTCAGCGTGCGGGTGACGGACTCCTCGACCTCGCGCACGTAGCGCGTGACGCCGAGCTGCATGAGGGCCTCGCGCCGCAGGATGGCGTTCGAGCCGCAGAAGAACGCGGCGTTCCAGCCGTCCTTCGACTGCTGGATGGGGCCGTAGAACAGCGGGGCCTGGCTGCCGAGGAGGTCTTCCTCCGGCACGTTCTCGAACCACTGGGGCGTCTGCACGAGCGCCATCTGCGGGTCCTTGAAGTACCCGAGCGTGCGGTCCAGGATCGACGGCTCCGGCACCTGGTCGGCGTCGAGAATGAGGAGGAACTCCCCCTGGGTCGCGAGCAGGGCGTTGTTGAGGTTGCCGGCCTTCGCGTGGCGGGGCCGGTCGACCCAGTCGGCGCCGCGCGTGATCACGCCGATGCCGAGCCGTTCGGCCGCCTCCCGCATCTCGGCGCGGTTGCCGTCGTCGAGGATCCACGTCCGGTGCGGGTGCGAGATGGCCTTGGCCGCGGTCGCCGTGCGGACGACGAGGTCCACCGGCTCGTTGTACGTCGTGATGAAGACGTCCACCGTGACGTCATCGGACGGCTTCGTCGGCGGTTCGCCGCGTTCCCGGAGCCGCCACGCCCCGAAGGCGAACAGCAGCGAGTCGATCACGCTGTAGGTCTCGGCGAGGATGAGCGGCACGGCGATCCACCACGAGTGCCAGTTCACGGACGCGGCCCAGCGCCACACGACGTAGTTCAGGCCGGCGATCGACGCCAGCAGCGCGACCGTGCGGACCGTCACGATCCGTCGCCGGGCGGTGCTCGAGGTGAGTCGGCGTCGGTCTTGGCGGCTCAGTTCGATCGCGGTCACCGGGTCCCCCCGTCCGCGGCGTCGCCGAACGTGCTGCGTCGCAAGCGTGCCTCCTGATCGCGCGGTCCCCGGTCACGGCGCGCTCCCGAGGGTGGTTCCGTCCGCGCGGTCGGCTCGGGGTGCCGGCGCTCGGGCGTCCGCTCCGGTCGTCGGGTACGACCTCGGCGTACGACCTGTCTACCGCACACCCCCGGGCGCTGTCAGGTCGGCGCCCCGATCTGGGGCGGACGGGTGCCGGTGCACCGCGGCTGCCGGACGAGTCCCCCCGCGCCCGGACCGCGGTGCGTGTCAGACCTCGGCCTGGAACCCGAGGTCGTCCGCGAGCCGGACGACGACCAGGTCGAAGTAGGCCGCCGGGTCGGACACGGAGCCGAGGAAGTGCCCGAACAACTCGAACGAGACCGTCCCGAACACCGTCGACCACGCCATCAGGACCCGCACGACGAGTTCGTGGGGCAGGTCGACCCCAGCGTCGCGCAGGTAGTGGAGCGCGTCGGCCACGGCGGGGGCGACGGGTGGGGCGACCACCCCGGGAGCCGCCGGGGCCACGGGGGCCGACCCGCGCCTCCCGTCCGCACCGGCGTCCGGCCCAGCAGCGACGGCGTCCGGGCGAGCCGCGACGGCGTCCGCGACGATCCGCACCAGCGCCATCGTGGTCCGCGACGCGGGCTCGACCGTCTCGCGCGGTGCCGCGTACCCGGGGACGGGGGTCCCGAACAGCAGCGCGAAGTCACCCGGGTGCCCGACGGACCACTCGCGGATCGCACGGCACGCCGCCACCCACCGGGCGCCGACGTCCGGCCCGGCGGCGGCGTCGGCGGCCTCGACCGCGGCGCCGAGCTCGTCGTAGTCGGCGACCAGGAGCGCCGTCAGCAGGTCGTCACGGCTCGGGAAGTACCGGTAGACCGCGGACGAGACCATGCCGACGTCCCGCGCGACGGCGCGGAGGCTCAGCTGGGTCGGTCCCTCGTCGGTGAGCCGAGCCCGGGCGGCCGCCAGGATGCCGTCCCGGACCGTCTGCCGGGCGAGCGCGCGTGCCGTCGGTGCCATCCCCCGAGCATGCCACGCGAGAGCAGTGCACACAAACGAGAGCACAGCTCTTGCAATCGCGGCGAGGACCGTGCATGCTGCTCTCCGAGAGCAGTGCTCTCCCAAACCTCCTCGGAACGGAAGCAGGATCCCCATGCCACAGCAGCACCTCGTCGTCGGCGCCGGACCGGTGGGCCGGCACGTCGCCGCCTTCCTCGCCGAGCGCGGCGAACACGTCACCGTCGCCACCCGCTCCGGCCGGGACACCGGCCTGCCGGGCGTGGAGCACGTCGCCCTCGACGCGTCGGACGCCGCAGCCCTGACCCGTGCCGCCGACGGCGCCGCGGTGCTCTACAACTGCGCGAACCCGGGCGACTACACGAAGTGGGAGGCGACGTGGCCACCGCTCGCGGCCTCGCTGCTCACCGCCGCCGAGCGGACCGGTGCCGTCTACGCCATCACGGGCAACCTGTACCCGTACGGCCCCGTCGACGGCCCCATGCACGAGGGCCTGCCCGACGCCGCGACCGACCACAAGGGGGTCCTGCGGGCGAAGCTCTGGGCGGACGCCCTCGCGGCGCACCGCGCCGGCCGGGTACGCACCGTCGAGGTCCGCGCCTCCGATTACGTCGGCCCGGGCATCGGTGAGAACGGCCACATCACCCGCGTGCTGCCCACCGCCCTGCGCGGCCGTGCCGTGTCGATGGTCGGCCGCACGGATCTGCCGCACACCTTCACGGACGTGCTCGACGTCGCTCGCACCCTGGTCGCCGCGGCCGAGGACGACACCGCGCACGGACGCACCTGGATGGTCCCGAGCAACGCGCCCCGCTCGCAGCGGCAGGCGCTGACCGAGGTGCTGGCCGCGGCGGGCAAGCCGCCGGTGCCGGTGCGGCGCATGCCCGCCGGGATGTTCCGCGTGGTGGGCACCGTCGTCCCGATGATGCGGGAGATCGGGGAGATGACCTACCAGTGGACCGCGCCGTACGTGGTCGACGACCGCGCCAGCCGCGCGCACTTCGGCATCGAGCCGACCCCGTGGGACGAGGTCTGCCGGCGGACGGTCAAGGGCGTGTGACTGTACACATCCGCGCACCACTTGGTGCGTCGATGTGTACACTCGCCGCATGAGATTGGTCGACCCGCTCGCCTCGTTGCTCGCCGACTCCCAGGCCGGCGCGCTCCGTGTGCTCGCCCGCACCGAGGCCGGGATGACCGGGCGACAGGTCGCCCGGTTGGCCGGTGCCGCGCAGCACACCACGACGAAACGGGCGCTCGACAAGCTCGAGGGCATCGGGCTCGTGCAGGTCGAACGGGGTCTCCAGCACTCGCTGTACCGCGCGAACCGGGAGCACGTGCTCTGGCCGGCGATCGAGCTGTCCCTGGGCGCCGTGAGCGAACTCGAACGCCGCGTCGCCGCACTGGTCAGCGCCGAGTTCCCCGGAGCCGTGTCCGTCGCGGTGTTCGGCTCCGTCGCACGTGGAACGGCCTCGGACGCATCCGATCTCGACCTCGTCGTCGTCTCCGGCGAGGAACCGGCCGGGTCCTTCGCGGTCCGGCTCGGGGACCGCGTGCGCGCGTGGACCGGCAACGACTGCTCGGTCCTGGACTTCACCCGCGACCAGCTGCGGACCGCGGTCGCGACCGGGGACCCCATCGTCGACTCGCTCCGGGCCGACGCGCGCACCGTCTACGGCTCCGAGCTCCGCGACCTGCTCTGATGCCGCCCCGCACCCGGACGATGTCCGCTGTCGAGGTCGCCGCCCGGCGCGACGAGGCGGCCGCCTACCTCGATGCCGCGCGGCTCCTCGCCACCTCGGACGACCCTGCTGACCGGAAGGTGAGCGGGTCGAACGCGGTGCTCGGAGGGATCGCTGCAGCCGACGCGATCTGCGGCCACCTGCTCGGCATCCGTCACGCCGGTGAGGACCACGCGGAGTCGCGTCGGCTGGTCGACGCTGCCTGCCGCCCCGACCGGCAGCCCGGGATCCACCTGAAACGACTGCTCGACGAGAAGACGAACTTCCAGTACTCCGCATCGCGCGTGACGGGACCACAGGTGCAGGCGCTGCTCACCGCGCTCGAACGGCTCGTGTCGCGGATGGACGAGGTCATGCGACGGTGACCACGGGACGGACAGGAGGCGCGGTGCCGGCCGGCACCGCGCCTCTCGTCGGAGCGTGGTCGGGTCAGATCACGAGCAGTCGTGAGTACTGCGCCGTGGACAGCTGCAGCGCAGCGCCACCGGTGCCCGCCACCCGCCAGAGCCCGGTCGTGGGCCCCTGGTCGATCGAGACGAACACGTCGCCCCGCTCGTCGGCTGCCCCGACGTTCGACCCGCGGCTGCCCGCGGTGAGCCCGGTGACCGACTTCGTCGTGGTCGACCCGTCGGCGGCACGGACGACCAGGTCCGGGATCGTGCGGTCCGCCTTGCAGGTGTTCGTGTACTCGGCGGGCTCGGTGCACCACTCGCGGGACTGCAGCAGCGAGAAGGAGGTGCTGTTCACGGCGCCGTACTCGAACGCGAGCTTCGGCTCCGCGGAGGTCGGGACGGTCGCCCCGGCACGGAGCGCGCCCCAGATGTAGGAGCCGGCGCCACCGGGCGAGCTCCAGTTGTAGTAGAGGTTGCCGTGCGCGTCCGCGATGACCGCCCCGCACGTACCCGATGACCCGGCGGTGCCCGGCGTGACGTTCCGCGTCGTCACCGCACCGGACGGCGACGCGGTCTTCACGACGGCGGACGTCGTGGTGCTCGTCCACGTCGAGACGGTGCCGTCACGGCCGACCGCCCAGAACTGGATCGTCCCGGGGGCCGCGGGGGCGAAGTCCACCCACGGCTTCGGTGCGCCGCCGGAGACCGGCAGCCGGTTCACGACGCCGGTGACGGAGTCGACCCAGTAGATGTTGCCGGCGACGTCCGACCGGAGGTCCGGCGTGAGGTGCAGGCCGGTCGCGAGCGTCTGCGTCGGGCGCCCTTCGCCGGGTGGAAGAGGATCGAGGTGCGGTCGGCCGAGGGCGTGAAGACGTCGCCCACGTCGTCGGCCGTGAAGCCCGTCCCGACGGTGGCCACGGTCGTCGGGGTCCCGGCCCCGGTCGTCGGGAACTTCACCACGTTGCCCGCGGCGTCGAGGGCGAACAGCGCCTGCACGGTGGTCG
>JAIUJO010003064.1:10000-12500 GCA_023846275.1 Vanilla planifolia | reverse complement strand
AAGAAGATTAATAAAAAGAAGAAGAACAAGAATAAGAATAAGAAAAAGAAGAATAAGAAGAATAGGAAGAAGGGGATGAAAGGAAGAAGAAACTAGAAGAAGTAGATGAAGAATAAGAAGAAGATGAGGAAGAAGAAGAAGAAGATGAAGAGGAGGAAGAAGAAGAAGAAGAAGGAGAAGAAGAACAGACAGAATGCGAAGAAGAAGAAGAATAAGAAGAAGAAGAAAAGAAGAAGAAGATGAAAAAGAAGAAGCAAAGATGAGGAGAAAGAGAAGAGTATGAAGAAGAAGATGAGGAATGAGAAGAAGATGAAGAAGAAAAAGGAGAAGATGAAGTAGTAATAAAAGTAGAAGTGTTAATATTAGTAGTAGAAGAAGAGGAAGAAGAAGGGGAAGAAGAAGAAGAAAGGGAAGAAGAAGAAGAAGAGGAAGAAGAAGAAGTTGAAGAAGAAGAAGAAGAAGAACAAGAAGAAGAATAAGAGGAATAAGAAGAAGAAGAATAAGAGGAAGAAGAATAAGAGGAATAAGAAGAAGAGGAAGAAGTTGATGATGAAAACAAAAAAGAAGAAGAAGAAGTTGAAACAGTAAAAGAAGAAAAAGATGAAGAAGAAGAAGAAGAAGAAGTAGAGGATGCAAAGGAGGAAGAAGAAGTAGTAGAAGAGGGAGAAGATGAAGAGCAAGAACAAGAAGAAGAAGAAGAAGAGGAAAAATAGGTACAAGAAGGAAAAGAAGAGGAACAAGATGAAGAAGAAGAAGAAGAAGGAGGAGGAGAAGAAGATAAAGAAGAAGAAGAAGCAGAAAAAGTTAAAGAAGAAGAAGAAGGAGAAGATGAAGAAGAACAAGAAGAAGAAGATGAAAGAAAAGTAGAAGAGGAAGAAGAAAATGAAGAAGAAGAAGATGAATAAGACGGAGAAGAAGGAGACGAAGAAGAAGAAGAAGAAGAAGAAGAAGAAGAAGATGAATAAGACGAATAAGAAGTAGAAGAAGAAGAAGAGGATGAAGAAGAAGAAGATGAAGAATAGGAAGAAGAAGAAGAAAAAGAAGAAGTTGATGATGAAGACAAAGAAGAAGAAGAAGAAGAAGGAAAGGATGAAGAAGAAGAAGATGAAGAAGAAGAAGAAGATTATGAAGAAGAAGAATTAGAGGAAGAAGAAGAGGAAGAAGAAGAATATGATGATGAAGAGCAAGAAGAAGAAAAAGAAGAAGGAGAAAAAAGAAAAAGAAGAAGAAGAAGAAGAAGAAGAAGTAGAAAAAGAAGTAGAAGAAGAAGAAGAAGAAGAAGAGGAAAAAGAAATACAAGAAGAAAAAGAAGAAGAAGATGATGAAGAACAAGAAGAACAAGAGGAAGAAGTAGTAGATGACGAAGAAGAAGAAGAAGAAGAAGAAAATGAGGAAAAAAAGAAATAGAAGAACAAACGAGGAGTACAAAGAATAAGAAGAAGAAGAAGAACAAGAAGGTGAAGAGGAGGAAGACGAAGAAGAAGAAGATGATGAAGAAGAAGTAGAAGAAGAAGAAAAGGTGGAAGTGGAAGAAGAAGAAGAAGAAGAAGAAGAGGAAGAAGAAGAAAAAGAAGAAGAAGAAGAAGAAGTAGTAGTTTATGATGAAAATTATGAAGAAGAAGAATTAGAAGAAGAAGAAGAAGAAGAAGTAGATGAAGAAGAAGTTGAAGAAGTAGTAAAACAAGTAAAGGATGTAGAAGAAGATGTAAAAGAAAAAGAAGAAGAAGAAGAAGAATTAGAAGAATAGGAAAAAGAAGAAGAAGAAGAAGAAGGAGAGAAGAAGAAGAAGATGATGATGAAAAGAAAGAATTAAAAGAAGAAGAAGAAGAAGAAGAAGAAGAAGAAGAAGATGGCAAAGAAGAAGAAGAAAGAAGAAGAGGATGAAGAAGAAGGAGAAGTAGTAGTAGTAGTAAAAGAAGAAGAAGAAGAAGAAGAAGAAGAAGGGGAAGAAGAAAAAGAATAAGAGGACAAAGAAGAGGAAGAAGAAAAAGAAGAAGAAAAAGGAGAAGAAGAAAAAGAAGAAGAAGAAGAAGAAGAAGAAGAAGAAGAAAGAAAAGAAGAAGAAGAAGATGAAGAAGGAGGAGAAGAAGACGAAGAAGAAGAAGAAGAAGAAGAAGAAGAAGAAGATGATGATGATGATGAGGAGGAAGAAAGTAAGAAGAGGAAGAAGAAGAAGGAGAATAAGATGAATAAGAAGAAGGAGAAGAAGAGGACGAAGATGGAGAAGATAAAGAGGAAGAAGAAGAAGATGTTGATGATGATGGTGATGAACAAGTAGAAGAAGAAGAAGAAAAGGAGGAGGTAGAAAAAATAGAAGAAGAAGAAGATGAAGAAGAAGAATAAGAAGAAGAAGTAGAAGAAGAAGAAGAAGAAGTAGAAGAATAAGAAGGAGAAGAAGAAGAAGAAGAAGAAGAAGAAGGGGCAAAAGAAGAGGAAGATGGGGAAGAAGAAGAAGAAGAAGAAGAAGAAGAAGGAGAAGAAGAAGTAGAAGAAGAAAAAG
>JAIUJO010003064.1:0-2500 GCA_023846275.1 Vanilla planifolia | reverse complement strand
AGAGAAGAAGAGAGAAGAAGAGAAAATAAAGAGGAAGAAGAAGAAGAAGAAGAAGAGGAAGTAGAGGAAGAAAGGAAGAAGAAGAAGAAGAAGAAGAGGAAGAGATGAAGAAAAGAGAGAAGAAGAAGAAGAAGAAGAAGAGAGAAGAAGTAGAAGAAGAAGAAGAAGAGTAGAAGAAGAAGAAGAAGAGAAGAAGAAGAACAGAAGAAAGAAGAAGAAAAGAAGTAGAAGAAGAAAAACAAGAAGAAGAAGAAAAAGAAGAAGAAGAAGAAGAAGAAGAAGAAGAGGACAAACAAAAAGATGATGATGATGAAGAAGAAGAAGTAGAAGATGTAGAAGAAGAGGAAGAAGAAGAAGAACAAGAAGAAGAAGAAGAAAAGAAGAAGAAGAATAAGGAGAAGAAGAAGAAGAAGAAGAAGAAGTAGTAGTAGTAGTAGAGAAAAAGTAGAATTTGGAGAAGAAGAAGAAAAGAAGTGGAAGAAGAAGAAGAAGAGGAAGAAGAAGACGATGAAGAAGAAGATGTAGAGGAAGAAGGAGAAGAAGGAGAAGAAGACGAAGAAGAAGTAGAAGTAGAAGAAGAAGAACAACAACAAGTAGTAGCAGTAGTAGAAAAAGAAGAGAAGAAGAAGAAGAAGATGATGATGATGATGATGAAGTAGAAGAAGAACAGCGAAAGGAGGAGGTAGAAAAGAGGAAGAAGAAGAAGAAGAAGAAGAAGAAGAAAAATAAGAAGAAGTAGAAGAAGAAGAAGAAGAAGAAGAAGAAGAAGAAGAAGAAGAAGACGAAGAGGCAGAAGAAGAGGAAGAAGAGGAAGAAGAAGAAGAAGGAGGAGGAGGAGGAGGAGGAGGAGGAGGAGGAGGAGAAGAAGAAGAAGAAAAGAAGGAGAAGGGGAAGAAGAAAAAGGAGAACAAGAAGAAGAAGGAGAAGAAGTAGAAGAATTAGAATAAGAAGGAAAGGAAGATGTAGAGGAAGAAGATGAAGAAGAAGAAAAAGAAGAGGATGAAGAAGAAGAAGAAGAGGAAGTAGAAGATGAAAAGGAAGAAGAAGAAGAAAATGAAAAGGAAGAAGAAGATGAAGAGGAAGCAGATGAAGGAAAGAAGAAGAAGAAGAGAAGAAGAAGAAGAAGGAGAAGAAGTAGAAGAAGAGGAAGAAGAAGAAGAAGAAGACGAAGAAAAAGTGAAAGAAGAGGAAGATGAAGGCAAAGAAGTCGTTCAGGAGGAGGAATATGAAGAAGAACTAGATGAAGAAAAAGAAGGAGAAGATGTTGAAGTAGATGACAAAGAAAAAAATGAGGAAGAAAAAGATGTAGAAGAACAAACAAGGAGGAGGAACAAAAGAAAGAAGAAGAAGAAAAAGAAGTAGAAGAAGAAGAAGGCGAAGAAGAAGAAGAAGAAGGGGATAAGGAAGAAGAAGGTGAAGAGGAGGAAAACGAAGAAGAAGAAGTAGAAGAAGAAGAAGAAGAAGAAGAAGAAGAAGAAGAAGAACAGGAAGAAGAGGAAAAAGAAGAAGAAGAGGAAGAAGAAGAAAAAGAAGACAAATAAGAAAAGAAGTTGATGATGAAGGCGAAGAAGAAGAAGAATTAGAATTAGAAGAAGAAGAGGAAGAAAAAGAAGAAGTTGAACAAGTTGTAGAAGAAAATGAAGATGGAGAACAAAATGAAGATGGTGAAATAGTAGAAGAAGAAAAAGAATAATAATAAGAAGAAGAAGAAGAGGAAGAAGAGAAGAAGAAGAAGAAGAAGAAGAAGAAGAAGAAGAAAAGAAAGAGGAAAAATAAGAAGAAGAAGAGGAAGAAGAAGAAAAAGAAAAAAGGAGAAGAAGAACAAGAATGAGAAAAAGAAGAAGTAGAAGAAGAATAAGCAGAAGAAGAAGAAGAAGAAAGAAGAAAAGGATGAAGAAGAAGATGAAGAAGGAGAAGAAAAAGAAGAAGAAGACGAAGAAGAAGAAGAAGAAGAAGAAGAAGGAGAAGAAGTAGAAGAAGAAGAAGAAGAAAAAATAGTAGTAGAAGAAGAAGAAGAAGAAAAAGGAGAAGAAGAAGAAGAAGAAGATGATGAGGAGGAGGAAGAGCAAAAAGAAGAAGAGCAAGAAGGGAAAGAAGAAGAAGAAGGAGGAGAAGAAGTTGAATAAGAAGAAGGAGAAGAAGACGACGAAGATGTAGAAGAAGAGGACAAATATTAAGAAGATGAAAAGGAAGAAGAAGAAGATGATAAAGAAGAAGATGATAAAGAAGAAGAAGAAGAAGAAGAAGTTGAAGAAGAAGAAAAAGATGAAGAAGAAGAAGTAGAAGAACAAGAAGAAGAAGAAGAAGAAGGAGAAGAAGTAGAAAAAGAAGAAGAAGAAGAAAAAGAATACAAGAAGAATAAGAAGAAGAAGAACAACAAGAAGAAGAAGAAGAGCATGATGAAGATGAAAAAGAAGAAGTAGACAAAGTAGAAGAATAAGAAAAAGTAAATGAAATAGAAGAATATGACGTGGAAGAATAAGAAGATGAAGAAAAAGAA
>JAIUJO010002381.1:2500-5000 GCA_023846275.1 Vanilla planifolia | reverse complement strand
AGAAGAACAAGAAGTAGAAGAAGAAAAGGAGGAGAAGAAGAAGATGAAGAAGAAGAAGCAGAAGTAGAAAAAGAAGAAGAAGTAGAAGAAGATGACGACGAAAAAGAAGAATAAGAAGAAGAAGAACAAGAAGAAAAAGACGAATAAGAAGAAGACGAAGGCGAAGAAGAAGAAAAAGAAGAAGACATAGAAGAAGAAGAAGGCAACGACGAAGAAGAAGAAAAAGAAGAAGAAGAAGACAAAGAAGAGGAAGAAGACGAAGAAGAAGAAGAAGAGGTACAAGAGAAAGAAGAACAAGAAGAAGAAGAAAATGAAGAAGAAGAGGAAGCTAAAGAATAAGAGGATGAAGAAGAAGTAGAAGAAAAAGAAGAAGAATAAGAACAAGAAGAGGAAGCAAAACAAGTAGAAGAAGAGGAGGTTGAAGTGGAAGAAGATGAAGAAGAAGAAGAAAAAGAAGAAGAAGAAGAATAAGAATAAGAAGTAGTAGTAGAAGAAGAAGAAGATGATGATGAAAAAGAAGAAGATGATGAAGAAGAATAAGAAGAAAAAGGAAAAGATGAAGATTTTGAAGAAGTAGAAGTTGAAGAAGAAGTAGAAGAAAATGAAGTTGAAGAAAATGATGAAGAAGAAGAAGAAGATGATGATGATGATGATGATGAAGAGGAAGAAGAAGAAGAAGTAGAAGAAGATGACAAAGAAGAAGAAGGGGAAGAAGAAAGAAGAAGAAGAAGAAGAAGAAGAAAGAAGAAGAAGAAGAAGGAGGAGAAGAAGAAAAAGATGATGAAGAAGAAGAAAAAGAAGATTAAGAAGAATAAGGAGAGGAAGTAAAAGAAGAAGAAGGAGGCAGATAAGTAGTAGAAGAAGAAGAAGAAGATGAGGGGAAAAAAGGTAAAGAAGAAGAGGCAGAAGAAGAAGATGTACTAGATGTAGTAGTAGACGTAGTGGTAGAAGAAGAAGAAGAAGAAGTGGAAGGAGAGGAAGAAGAAGAAGAAGAAGAAGAAGAAGAAGAAAAAGATGATGAAGAAGAAGAAGAAGAAAAAGAAGAAGAAGAAGAACAGGAAGAACATGAAGAAGAAGAAGAAGAAGAAGATGAGGAGAAAAAAGGTAAAGAAGATGTAGTAGATGTAGCAGTAGTGATGGTAGAAGAAGAAGAAGAAAAAGAAGAAGAAAAAGATGATGATGAAGAAGAAGAAAAACAGGAAGAAGATGAAGATGAAGAAAAGGAAGAAGAAGACGAAGAGGAGGAAGAGGAGGAAGAAGAGGAAGAAGAAGAAGAAGAAAAAGAAGAAGGAGGATTAGAATAAGTAGAAGGTAAAGAAAAAGATGAAGAAGAAGAAGAAGAAGAAGATGAGGAGAAAAAAAGGTAAAGAAGAAGAGGAGGAAGAAGAAGAAGTACTTGATGTTGTAGTAGTGGTAGTGGTAGAAGAAGAAGATGAAGAAGAAGAAGAAGAGAAAGAATAAGAATAAGAATAAGAATAAGAATAAGAAGAAGATGAAGTAGAGGAAGAAGAAGAAGAAGAAGACAAAGAAGCAGAAAAAGAAAAAGAAGAAGAAGAAGAAGAAGGAGAAGAAGAGGAAGAAGAGGATGTAGAAGAAGAAGAAGAACAACAAATGGAAGGTAAAGAAGAGGATGAAGAAGAAGAAGAAGAGGAAGAAGAAGAAGAAGAAGAAGCAAAAGAAGTAGAAGAAGAAGAAGAAGAAGAAGTGGAAGGTGATGAAGAAGAAGAAGAAGAAGAAGAAGAAAAAGTAGACGAAGAAGAAGAAGAAGAAAAAGTAGAAGAATAAGAAGAAGATCAAGGAAAAGAAGAAGAAGAAGAAAAAGAAGAAGAATAAGAACAAGAAGAAAAAGATTAAGATTTTGAAGAAGGAGAAGAAGAAGAAGTAGTAGTTGTAGAAGAAGAAGAAGAAAATGAAGAAGAAGAAGAAGAAGAAGAAGATGATGATGATGATGATGATGATGATGATGATGAAGAAGAAGAAGTTGAAGAAGAAGAGGAAGAAAAAGAAGATAAAGAAGAAGTGGAAGAAGAATAAGAAGAGAGATGAAGAAGAAGAAAATGAAGAAGAGGAAGCAGAAGAAGAAGTAGAAGAAGAAGAAGAAGATGATGAAGAAGAAGATGCTAAAGAAGAAGAAGAACAAGAAGAAAAAGAAGAAGAAGAAGAAGAAGTAGCAGAAGAAGAAGAAGAAGAAGAAGAAGTAGCAGAACAAGAAGAAGAAGAAGAAGAAGAAGAAGAGGAAGAAGAAAAAGAAGAAGAAAAAAAGAACCAAGAAGAAGAAGAAGAAGAAAAAGAAGAAGAAATAAGAAAGAAGAAGAAGAAGAAGAAGAAGAAGAAGGAGAAGAAGAAGTTTATGATGATGAAGAAGAATAAGAAGTAAAAGAAGATGAAGAAGGAGGACGATATGAGGAAGAAGAAGAAGAAGAAGATGAGGAAAAAAACGTAAACAAGAAGAGGAAGAACAAGAAGAAGTACTAGATGTATTAATAGTAGTGGTGGTAGA
>JAIUJO010001146.1:25000-37500 GCA_023846275.1 Vanilla planifolia | reverse complement strand
CTTCTCCATTTTCTTCTTCTTCTTCTTCTTCTACTACTACTATTACTACTAGTACTACTGCTTTCTCTACTTCCTTTTCTTCTTCTTCTTCTTCTTCTTGTTCTTCTCCTTCTACGTCCTCTCCTTCTTCTCTTTCTTCTCCTTTTCCTTGTTCTCTTTCTTCTTTTTCTTCTTGTTTATCTTCTTCTGCTTCTTCTTCTTCTTCTTCTCCTTCTTCTACTCCTCTTTCTTCTTCTTCTTCTCCTTCTTCTTCTCCTCCTCCTCCTTCTTCTTCTTCTTCTTCTTTTTCTTCTTCTTCTTCCACTTCTTCCTCTTCTTTCACTTCTTCCTCTTCTACCAATTCTTCCTCTTCTTCCACTTCTTCCTCTTCTTCTTCTTCCTCTTCATCCTCCTCTTCTTCCTCTACTTCGCCTTCTTCTTCTTCTTCTTCTTGTTCTTCCCCTTCTTCAACTTCTTCTTCTTCTTCTTCTTTGTCTTCTTCTTCGACTTCTTCTTCTTCTTCTTCTTCATCTTCTTCTTGTTCTTCGTCTTCGTCTAAATCTTCTTCTTCTTCTTCTTCTTCTTCTTCTCCTTCATCCTCTTCTTCTTCATCTTCCACTTCTTCGTCTTCCTCTTCCTGTTCGTCTTCTTCGACTTCCTCTTCGTCTTGCTCTTCTTCGTCTTCCTATTCAACTTCTTCTTCTTCTCCCTCTTCAACTTCTTCTTCTTCTTCTTCTTCATCTTCGTCTTCCTCTTCCTCTTCCTCTTCTTCGTCTTTCCCTTCCTCTTCCTCTTCTTCGTCCTCCTATTCGTCTTCTTCTTTTTCGTCTTCTTCTTCTTCTTCTTCCTCTTCTTCTTGTTCTTATTGTTATTCTTCTTCTTCCTCCTCTTCTTCTTCTTCTTCTCCTTCTTCTTCTTCCTCTCCATCTTCTACTTCTTCTTCTTCCACTTTCTATTTGTCTTCTTCTTCTTCTTCTTCTACTTTTTCTTCTTCTACTTCTCCTTCTTTTTCTTCTTCACCTTCTTCTTCTTCGTATTCTTCGTCTTCTTCTCCTTCTTCTTCTTCTTCTCCTTCTTCTCCTTCTTCTTCTCCATCTTCTTCTTTTTCATCTTCTATTATTTCTTCTTCTTCTTCTTCCTCTTCTTCTTCTTCCTCTTCTTCATCCTCCTCTTCTTCTTATTTTTCTTCTTCTTCTTTGTCTTCTTCTTCTCCTTCCTATTTTTTTCTTTTTCATCGTCCTCTTCTTCTTCTTCTTTTTCATCATCATCATGTTCTTCTTCTTCTTCTTCTTCTTATTGTTCGTATACTTCTTCTTCTTTTTCGTCTTCATTTTTTTCTTCTTTTTCTTCTCCATCTCCTTCTTCTTCCTTCTCTTCCTCTTCTTTTTTCTTTTGCCTCATATTCTCCTACTTCTTGTCCTTCTCCTCCTTATTCTTCTTCTCCCTCTTCTTCTTCTTCCTCTTCTTCTTCTTCTTATTCTTCTTCTTCTTTTTCTACTTCTCCTTCATGTTCTTCTTCTTCTTCTATATCTTTTCATTCTTTTTTTTTTCTACTACTTCTTCTTCATCCTCTTCTTCTTCTTCTTCATTTTCTTTTTCTTTAACTTCTTCCTCATTATCATCATCATCTTCTCCTTCTTCTTCTTCTTCTTCTTCTTCTCCTTCTTCTTCTTCGTCTTCTACTACTTCTTGTTCTTTTTCTTCTTCGCCTTCTACATCTTCTTCTTCTTCTTGTTCTTACATCTTTTCTTCTTCTTCTCCTCCTCCTTTTTCTTCTGCTCCTTCTTCTTCTTCTTCTTCTTCTTCTACATCTCCTTCTTCTTCTTTTTTTCTTCTTCTTCTTCTTCTTTTTCTTCTTCTCCTTCTTCTTCTTCTTAATCTCCTTCTTCTTCTCCTTCTTCTTCTTCTCCTTCTTCTTCTCCTTCCTCATCTTCTTCTTCTTCTTCCTCTTCTTCTTCTTTCACTTCATCTTCTTCTAATTATTGTTCTTCTTCTTCTTCTTCCTCATCTTGTACTTCTTCTTCTTCTTCTTCTTCTTCTTCTTCTACTACTACTTTGTCCTCTTATTCTTCTACTTTTTCTTCTTCTCCTTCTTCTCCTCTTTCTATGTCTTATCTGTCTTCTTTTTCTTCTTCTTCTACTTCTTTTTATTTTTCTTCTCCTTCTTCTCCTTCTTCTTCTAATTCTTCTTCTTCCCCTTCTTCTCCCTCTTCTTCTTCTTCTCCTTCTTCATCTTCTTCTTCTTCATCTCCTACTTCTTCCTCTTCTTCTTCTTATTATTATTCTTATTATTCATCTTTCTCTTCTTCTTCTTCTCCTCCTTCTTCTTCTTCTCCTTCTCCTCCTCCTCCTCCTTCTTCTTCTTCTTCTTTCACATCTTATTCTACTTCTTCTTCTTCTTCTTCTTCTTCTACTTCTTCTTCTTCTTCTTCTTCTTCTTCTTCTTCTTCTTCTCCTTCTTCTTCTTCTTTTCCTCCTTTATCGTCATCATCATCTTCTTGTTATTATTAAATTATTTTTATTATTATTCTACTTCTTCTACTTCATCTTCGTCATCATCATCATCATCATCTTCTTCTTCTTTTTTCTTCTTCCACTCTTTTTGTTGTACCCTTTGATGTGATAATTACAAAACCAAGCTATTTATTATTGAAGGCTTGTTTTATTTAAGTAAAATTGTTAATAATTAATTAAATCAAGCCATGTATTTTAGATGTCTAAAATAATGGTCTCTAAGGGCCTTGAGGTCATGACATACTTCAAGGAATTTTTGAGACATGCGCAAGATTTTTTATAATTAAATTTCTTTTTATTTCTCTTGAATTTGATATGTCAAAACCTTGAGATTATGAGGCACACTAGTAGTATTAACATTTAAAAATATTATAAAATTATTTAATAATGAATTTTCATTTTTGGGCCAAGTATATTTGACAAAATGTATAGACATGGGTATTTGATTTTTTAAATATTATTATGGAATCGTTTTTTACAAATTTCTTTTCATAGCCACTTAATTAACTTATAATACTATAAGAATATAAAATTATTTTTATTCACTTATATTCAAATTTGTGGCTAAAAAATTCGTCAAAAATACCCTAAAGCTGCAAAAGTCTCGGGAAAAAGCACTGTAGCATGGGCGGGTCGACCCGGCGTCAAAACAGCCCGTCCAGGCCTTTTAGGAATAAAAAAAAGAGAGAAAAATAAAAACTTGGTTGACCCGAAAGGGGCGAGCAAAGCCCGCCCAAAGACCGCCGAGAGCAGCTCGGCTGGCGCTGGTCAACGGTCAACGGAACAGTGCCTGGCTAAGCCAAGCCTGCCGAGAGGAGCTCGGCTAAGTCTAACTTTAGCGCTGGTCAATGGTCAAAGAACAGTGCATGGCTAAGTCAACCTGAACCGGGTGATGAAATCCCGGCCAAGGAAGGGGGGAGCCGGCCCCAAAGTGGCTCGCAGGTTAATAGGCGCGAATCTATTATAAAGCAGTGTGCGAAGTTTCATTCTGCAGTGTGGGACTAAAAATCCCACCTTATAACTTCGGCAGGATCCAAAGGCGCAGATCAAGCCCGCCCAGATCCAACGGGCGAGAGTAATTTCGAACGGCTGTTTAATCAGCGCCGTTCGTTCAGCACGTGGGATCCAATGGTTCAGATCAAGCGCGCCCAGATCCAACGGGCGAGAGTAATTTCGAACGGCTGTTTAATCAGCGCCGTTCGTTCAGCACGTGGGATCCAATGGTTCAGATCAAGTCCGCCCGGATCAGACGGTCTAGAGATGATCAAGCCGTGAAGTCCATCCAGCCGTCCATTCTTGAAGTGGGATCGGACGACAGCTGCTCTTCTTCTTCCTTTTCGGGCTTCCGGCAACGGCTATTTTCTGGTTTCTTTTTTCTTAGCCGTTTGGAACTGCTTTTTGGTGGACTATATATATAGGACACTTTACAATTTATTTGATGATGAATCCACTTGCAAACTTCTTCAAAAACTAAGGAAAAAGGCCAAAACCGAGAGCAACAATTGGCATACTCGTGGGAGCTACGAGCTCAAACTTTCTCTCAAATTTCGACAGCTTTCTTCCACATTTCATTGCATCATTCTGTAACATTTTGTTCGGATTTTTGGTGTCTCGTTGGAGCACCGGTTGTACTTGGTTTACCCCTACCGGCTTCGGCAAAAGGGAGTGGTTAGTGGAAGCCTGATCGGGTTGATCGGGGGTGGATGTAGGCACGGGTTTGGCCGAACCACCTAAAAATCTTTGTCTTCTCTTTGCTTGTCTTATTATTGCATTTTTCGTTTTCACAAGTTATTTACAAACGTTTTTTTATTGAAAGAATTTTTCTTAATCTAAATTTTAGTGAAAAACACAATTCACCCCTCCCCTCTTGTGCGTTGTTCTCACACGATTTACATCAAGTGGTATCAGAGCAGGTTTTGTCAAGAGAAAGAAATTTCTAAGACAAGATCCTCATGGCTCTTCCATGTGTTGAGGACAATGCTATCTTGTCTGAAGGAGCATCGTCACACCGTCCACCCTTGTTCAAGGGTGAATTTTATCTTTATTGGAAAAATAGGATGCATTTATTTTTAGAATCCGTTGATTTAGAAATTTGGGACATTGTTGAGAATTCATTTGATTTTCCAATTAAAATGGTCAATGGCAAAAAAGTGAGAAAATCACTTGGTGAACTCACTCCCGAGGAGAAACATAAAGTCCAACTTAACTCTCGGGCCATGAACATTTTGAGTTGTGGGTTAGGTGCTTCGGAATATAACCGGATTATGAATTTGAAAACAGCACATGAGATTTGGTCAAAATTAGAAGTTACCTATGAAGGAACTTCTCAAGTTAAAGAGACCAAAATCAATATGCTTGTTCATGAATATGAGTTATTTCGCATGAATTCTGATGAGACCATTAAGTCTATGTTTACTAGATTTACAAATATTGTTAATGGTCTATCTAACCTTGGTAAGGAGTTTTCTACTGGTGAACAGGTGAGGAAGATTCTACGAGTCCTTCCTCAACAATATGATCCACTTGAAAGCAGCAAAGAATATTTCAGCTATGTCACTAGATGAACTATTGGGTGAGCTGTTAACAAATGAAATTGAGCTTGCAAGAAGAAAGAATGAAGAGCATGCGGTAGAAAAAGAAAAGAAAAAGAAGAAGGAAGAGACAATTGCTTTTGTAGCCGATTCCTCCACAGATTCAGATGTATCAATCTCAAGTGAGGTAGCACTTATTTCTAAAGGCTTATCTCGTTTATATAACAAAAGAAATACAAGAAAAAGATTTTGAGAAGAATAAAAGGAAAAAGGGCAAAGTTGTTTCCCATGAAGAAACAATTTATTATGAATGCAAATTGCCTGGGCATACTAGGCCAAATTGCCCTCACTACAAAGAGAGAGTAGAAAAATATCAAAACCAGAAGAAAAAGAAGAAGGCTATGAAGATCTCATGGGATGATTCAGATAGCTCCTCTTCTGGTAATGAAGACAAGAAGGAGAGCTTGATTTGTCTTATGGCAAAGGACAACATTCAAGAAGCAATATCAGATGATGAGGTATGTTCCTATTCCTCCTCTTCTTCATCTTCTTGTATGGAAACTTATGAAGAGCAATACATAGCCATTTGTACCAAATATAAAAAATTAGCATCTAAGTATCTTAAATTAAAAGAAGAGCATGAAAATTATTTAGGTTTGTGTGAACATTTGAATGAAGTGAATGCCAATTATTTGCTAGAAATTAAGAAAGAAAGAGATGAGAAGGCTTCTTTTATTGTCAAAAATACATGCTTAGTTAGGGAATTAAATAATTTGAAAAGTTTGCATGCTCATTGTAGGATTTCTTTTCAAAAAATAAATTATGCAAGAACCACTACCTCCTCTTATGCACAAAATGCTATTTGTAATTATTGCATGAAGTTTGGACATATTTCTTCTTATTGTAAATTTAGAAATTCTATAAATAACAAATCTTCTAGTTTTGTTTGGGTTAGAAAGAGTAGTTTACATAATGATCAAATTAAGACAAGTGGACCCAAAAGGGTTTGGGTCCCTAAATGTAACGTTTAATTGTGTGGTGTAGGCATGCTTTCCTTCAAGGACCGGGGAAGGCATGTGGTACTTGGATAGTGGATGCTCAAGACACATGACTGGAGATGCATCTTTATTCATCCACTTGAAGAGCTATGATGGTGGTGAAGTTACTCTTGGTGACAACTCCAAGAAGAAAGTGATTGGAATTGGAACTGTGGGCAACTCACATACATCCATAAGAAAGGTCCTTCTTGTACAAGATTTAAGGTACAATCTTCTTAGTATTAGCCAATTATGTGATTCGAATTTTACAGTTTTATTTAATAAACATGAATGCATCATTAGCAAGGATAATCTTCCTCTTGTTATAGGATGTAGAAAAGATAACACTTATGTTTTATTTTTACACATGGTCAAGAATAGTGGACTTGAGTGTCTTACTTCACAAGACAGTAATTCTACTTTATGGCATAGAAGATTTTATCACTTAGGAAAGTCATCTTTTAAAAAAATCATGAAGTTTGATGTAGTTAGAGGTCTACCAAATCTTAGTCAGTTAAGTGATCATTTATGTGGCCCATGCCAATTAGGAAAACAAACAAAGGAAAGTTTTAAGCCTCTTAAGGACATCACTACTTGTAAACCTTTAGAACTTGTTCACTTAGACTTATTTGGTCCTATTCATCCAGAAAGTCTAGGTGGAAGCAAGTATGGGTTAGTAATTGTAGATGATTTTACTAGATTTACTTGGGTTCTTTTTGTTAGAAAGAAGAGTGAAGTATTTGAAAAATTCGTAAGTCTTATTACAAGAATTGAAAAAGAACATGAAGTTAGGTTAATATCAATTAGGAGTGATAATGGAGGAGAATTTAAGAATGAATTATTTGATGAATATTGTGTTAAAAATGGAGTGTTTCATACTTTTTCTTCACCTAGGACTCCTCAACAAAATGGCGTAGTTGAGAGAAAGAATAGGACCTTGCTTGATGCCGCAAGGTGCATGCTAAATGAGTATAGAGTTCCCAAATATTTTTGGGCTGAAGCAGTTAACACTGCCTGTTATGTATTTAATCGAGTCATATGTAGACCTTTGTTAGAAATTTCTCCTTTTGAGTTGATTTATGGCAAGAAGCCCAAGGTAGCTCATTTTCATGTGTTTGGATGTAAATGTTTCATTTTAAATAATGGAAAAAGAGACCTTGATAAGTTTGATGCCAAGTCTGATGAAGGGATTTTTCTAGGATATTCACTTTCTAGTAGAGCGTTTAGAGTATACAACAAGAAAACACTAGTTGTTGAAGAGACAATTCATGTTAAGTTTGATGAATCTCTTAGTGAGGCATCTCATAGTCATCATCAAACGGATCTACTTGATGAATTTGAGGACTTATGTCTTGAAGAAGATAAATTGGATGATATAGCTAAGGTTGAAGAACCAATAAAAGATGATAGTGAGATTGAGAAGCAATTGAGATATTCTAAGGATCATCCTAGTGAATTGATTATTGGAGACTTAAAAGAGAATATTAGAACTAGAAGTTCATTTAATCATGCAGCATTCGTGTCAAATGTTGAACCAAGTTCTGTAGAAAATGCATTTGAAGATGAGTCTTGGATTGCTGCAATGAATGATGAGTTAGTACAATTTGAGAGAAATCAAGTATGGGATCTTGTACCAAGGCCAAATGACAAAACAATCATTGGTACAAAATGGGTTTTCAAAAACAAGGTAGATGAGAATGGTGAAGTTATTAGAAATAAAGCTAGGTTAGTAGCAAAAGGCTATTGTCAGATAGAAGGAGTAGATGTGGATGAGACATTTGCTCCTGTGGCAAGACTTGAAGCTATTAGACTTTTACTTGCCTATGCATGTCATAAAGGGTTTAAATTATACCAAATGGATGTTAAGAGTGCATTTTTGAATGGATATATAAATGAAGAGGTTTATGTTGAGCAACCTCCTGGATTTGAGATACATGATAAGTTAGATCATGTATACAAACTTAAGAAAGCTCTTTATGGATTGAAACAAGCTCCAAGAGCATGGTATGAAAGATTGTGTATTTTTCTTACTTCAAATGGATTTCATAGGGGTAAGATAGATAATACCTTATTTGTACAGAATTCAACTGAAGGTCAACTAGTATGTCAAGTGTATGTAGATGATATAATATTTGGAGCTTCTAATGTAGAGATGTGCATGAAATTTGCAGATTTAATGAAGAATGAGTTTGAAATGAGTATGATGGGAGAATTAACCTTCTTCCTTGGACTTCAAGTAAAGCAAACGAGTGAAGGAATTTTTATTTCTCAAACCAAATACTTGATTGGTTTGCTTAAGAAATTTGGTTTTGAAAGCATGAAGTCAAGAAAAACTCCTATTAGCACAAGTACTATCATAAGTAAAGATGAAACTGGGAAGTCCATTGACACTAAACTATTTAGAGGAATGATTGGATCATTACTATATCTTACAGCGAGTAGACCTGATATTGTGTTTAGTGTAGGTTTATGTGCAAGATTTCAAGCAAATCCTAAGGAATCACACCTACAAGCAATCAAGTATATCTTTAAGTATCTTATAGGTACTAAGACTCTAGGCTTATGGTACCCTAGATGTGAGTCTGGATTTGATTTAATTGCCTACACAGATGCTGACTTTGCTGGCAGCAAGACTGATAGGAAGAGTACCTCTAGCATGTGTCAATTGATTGGTGGTTCACTAATTTCTTGGGCCAGTAGAAAACAAAATTGTGTGGCATTATCAACAACAGAGGCAGAGTACATTGCTGCAGGTAGTTGTGTTGCTCAAGTACTATGGCTTAAACAACAACTTTTAGATTACGGCTTAGAATTTAGTCAGATTCCAATTTTCTGTGACAATTCAAGTGCAATTTGTCTATCAAAGGATCCGGTTCAACATTCAAGAACCAAACATATAGAGCTTAGATATCATTTTATTAGAGAGCATGTGCAGAAGAAAGAAATTCAACTGTCATTTGTCCCATCTTCCGCTCAAATGGCTGATATTTTTACCAAACCATTGCCTACGGATGTGTTTCATAGACTTCGTTTGAGTTTAGGTGTCATTAACCCCTTTGAGTGATTACAAAAAGGGGGAGAGAGGTATCAGTGATGTGCTAGGATTCAGGAGGAGTATAGGCTAGGATTCAGGGGGAGCTATATTGTAATCTATGATTGTTATTTATTGTTACTTTAATGCTTCGTCTTTTTATTTGTTTTTGAGCTTTGGTTTTGTAATCATCAAGGGGGAGATTGTTGTACCCTTTGATGTGATAATTACAAAACCAAGCTATTTATTATTGAAGGCTTGTTTTATTTAAGTAAAATTGTTAATAATTAATTAAATCAAGCCATGTATTTTAGATGTCTAAAATAATGGTCTCTAAGGGCCTTGAGGTCATGACATACTTCAAGGAATTTTTGAGACATGCGCAAGATTTTTTATAATTAAATTTCTTTTTATTTCTCTTGAATTTGATATGTCAAAACCTTGAGATTATGAGGCACACTAGTAGTATTAACATTTAAAAATATTATAAAATTATTTAATAATGAATTTTCATTTTTGGGCCAAGTATATTTGACAAAATGTATAGACATGGGTATTTGATTTTTTAATATTATTATGGAATCGTTTTTTACAAATTTCTTTTCATAGCCACTTAATTAACTTATAATACTATAAGAATATAAAATTATTTTTATTCACTTATATTCAAATTTGTGGCTAAAAAATTCGTCAAAAATACCCTAAAGCTGCAAAAGTCTCGGGAAAAAGCACTGTAGCATGGGCGGGTCGACCCGGCGTCAAAACAGCCCGTCCAGGCCTTTTAGGAATAAAAAAAAGAGAGAAAAATAAAAACTTGGTTGACCCGAAAGGGGCGAGCAAAGCCCGCCCAAAGACCGCCGAGAGCAGCTCGGCTGGCGCTGGTCAACGGTCAACGGAACAGTGCCTGGCTAAGCCAAGCCTGCCGAGAGGAGCTCGGCTAAGTCTAACTTTAGCGCTGGTCAATGGTCAAAGAACAGTGCATGGCTAAGTCAACCTGAACCGGGTGATGAAATCCCGGCCAAGGAAGGGGGGAGCCGGCCCCAAAGTGGCTCGCAGGTTAATAGGCGCGAATCTATTATAAAGCAGTGTGCGAAGTTTCATTCTGTAGTGTGGGACTAAAAATCCCACCTTATAACTTCGGCAGGATCCAAAGGCGTAGATCAAGCCCGCCCAGATCCAACGGGCGAGAGTAATTTCGAACGGCTGTTTAATCAGCGCCGTTCGTTCAGCGCGTGGGATCCAATGGTTCAGATCAAGCGCGCCCAGATCCAACGGGCGAGAGTAATTTCGAACGGCTGTTTAATCAGCGCCGTTCGTTCAGCACGTGGGATCCAATGGTTCAGATCAAGTCCGCCCGGATCAGACGGTCTAGAGATGATCAAGCCGTGAAGTCCATCCAGCCGTCCATTCTTGAAGTGGGATCGGACGGCAGCTGCTCTTCTTCTTCCTTTTCGGGCTTCCGGCAACGGCTATTTTCTGGTTTCTTTTTTCTTAGCCGTTTGGAACTGCTTTTTGGTGGACTATATATATAGGACACTTTACAATTTATTTGATGATAAATCCACTTGCAAACTTCTTCAAAAACTAAGGAAAAAGGCCAAAACCGAGAGCAACAATTGGCATACTCGTGGGAGCTACGAGCTCAACTTTCTTCTCAAATTTCGACAGCTTTCTTCCACATTTCATTGCATCATTCTGTAACATTTTGTTCGGATTTTTGGTGTCTCGTTGGAGCACCGGTTGTACTTGGTTTACCCCTACTGGCTTCGGCAAAAGGGAGTGGTTAGTGGAAGCCTGATCGGGTTGATCGGGGGTGGATGTAGGCACGGGTTTGGCCGAACCACCTAAAAATCTTTGTCTTCTCTTTGCTTGTCTTATTATTGCATTTTTTGTTTTCACAAGTTATTTACAAACGTTTTTTTATTGAAAGAATTTTTCTTAATCTAAATTTTAGTGAAAAACACAATTCACCCCTCCCCTCTTGTGCGTTGTTCTCACACGATTTACATCACTTTTTACTTCTTCCACTTCTTCTACTTCTTCTTCCTTTTCTTCTTCTTTTGCTTCTTCTACTTTTTCTTCTTTTTTGACTTCCCATTCTTCTTCTTCTTCTTCTTCTTTTTCATATACTTCTTATTCTTATTCTTCTTCTTCGTCTTCTTCTTCTTCTTCTCCTTCTTCTACTTCTACTATTTCTTCTACTTCTTTTTCTTCTCCCTCTTCTTCTCCTAATTCTTCTTTTACTTCTTCTTAAATTTTTCCTTTTTCTTCTTCTTCCTCTTCTTTTTCTTCTTGTTCTTCTTCTCCTTCTTCTTCTTCTACTACTACTAGTTTCTCTTTTTCTTCTTTTCTTTATTATTGTTAATAATACTATTATTATTATAATTATTACATTATTGTTATTATTCTGCTTCTTCTTCTTCTTCTTCTTCTCTTCTTCTCTTCTTCTCTTCTTCTTCACCTTCTTATTCTTTTTTTTCTTCTCCATCTCCTTCTTCCTGTTCCTCTTCTTCTGCTACTTTTTCTTTTTCTTCTTCTTCTTTCTCTTCTTCTTCTTCTTCTTCTTCATCCTCTTCTTTTTCTTCCTCTTTTTCTTTTGCTTCTTCTTCTTCTTGTTATTCTTCTTCATCTTCTTCTTCTTCTTATTCTTCTTCTACTTCTTCTTGATCTTCCACTTCTTCTTCCTCTTCTTGTTCCTCTTCCCCTTCTTCTCTTCTTCATCTTCTTCTCCAACTTCATCTTCTTCCTGTTCTTCTTGTTCTTCTTCTTCTTTGTTTTCTACGTCTTCCTCTTCATCTTCTTCTTCTTCTTCTTCTTCTTCTTCTTTTTCTTCTTATTCTTTTTTCTTCTTCTTCTTCTTTTTCTTCTTCTACTACTTCTTCTACTGCTTATACTTCATCATCATCTTCTTCTTCTTCTTCTTCTTCTTCCTCTTCTTCTTCTTCTTCATCTTCTTTCTCTTACACTTCTTCCTCGTTATCATCATCATCTTCTTCTTCTTCTTCTTTTTCGTCTTCTACTACTTCTTGTTCTTTTTCTTCTTCACCTTCTTCATTTCTTCTTCTTCTTGTGCTTACATTTTTTCTTCTTCTTCTCCACCTCCACCTTTTTCTTTTGCATCTTCTTCTTCTTCTTCTTCTTCTTCTTCTTTTTCATCTCCTTCTTCTTCTTTTTCTTCTTCTCCTTCTCCTTATTCTTCTTCTTCTTCTTCTTCTTCAACTCCTTCTTCTTCTCCTTCTTCTTCTCCTTCATCTTCTCCTTCTTCTTCTTCTCTTTCTTCATCTTCTTCTTCCTCTTCATCTTCTTCAACTTCTTGTTCTTGTTCTTCTTCCACTTCTTGTATTTCTTCTTCTTCTTCTTCTTCTTCTTCTTCTTCTATTACTACTACTACTTCTTCCTCTTATTCTT
>JAIUJO010001146.1:17500-20000 GCA_023846275.1 Vanilla planifolia | reverse complement strand
TCTTCTTCGTCTTCTACTACTTCTTGTCCTTTTTCTTCTTCACGTTCTTCATCTTCTTCTTCTACATCATCTTCTTACATTTTTTTCTTCTTCTTCTCGTCCTCCTCCTTTTTGTTCTGATTCTTCTTCTTCAACTTCTACATCTCCTTCTTCTTTTTTTCTTCTCCTTCTTCTTCTTTTCTTCTTCTCCTTCTTCTTCTTCTTCAACTCCTTCTTCTACTTCTTCTTCTTCTCCTTCTTCTTCTTCTTCTTCTTCTCGTTCTTCAACTTCTCCTTCTTCTTCCTCTTCTTTTTCTTCCTCTTCATCTTCTTCTAATTCTAGTTCTTCTTCTTCTTCTTCCTCTTCTTGTACTTCTTCTTCTTCTTCTTCTTCTTCTTCTTCTACTACTACTTTGTCCTCCTATCCTTCTACTTCTTCTTCTTCTCCTTCTTTTCCTCTTTCTCTATCAACTCTGTCTTCTTTTTCTTCTTCTTCTACTTCTTCTTTTTATTGTTCTTCTCCTTCTTCTCCTTCTTCTTCTAATTCTTCTTCTTCCTCTTCTTCTCCCTCTTCTTCTTCTTCTCCCTCTTCTTCTTCTTCTCCTTCTTCATCTTCTTCTTCTTCATCTCCTACTTCTTCCTCTTCTTCTTCTTCTTATTATTCTTATTATTCATCCTTCTCTTCTTCTTCTTCTCCTTCTTCTTCTTCTTCTTCTCCTTCTTCTCCTCCTTCTTCTTCTTCTTCTTCTTTCACTTCTTATTCTACTGCTTCTTCTTCTTCTTCTTCTTCTTCTTCTTCTTCCTTTTCCTCCTTTATCGTCATCATCATCTTCTTCTTATTATTAAATTATTTTTATTATTATTCTACTTATTCTACTTTATCTTCGTCACCATCATCATCATCTTCTTCTTCTTCTTTTTTCTTCTTCCACTCTTTCCACTTCTTCCTCTTGTTCTACTTCTTCTTCCTTTGCCTCTTCTTTTGCTTCTTCTACTTTTTCTTCTTTTTTGACTTCCCATTATTTTTCTTCTTCTTCTTTTTCTTTTACATCTTCTTCTTATTCTTCTTCTTCGTCTTCTTCATCTTCTTCTTCTTCTTCTTCTACTTCTACTATTTCTTCTACTTCTTTTTCTTCTCCCACTTCTTCTCTTAGTTCTTCTTTTACTTCTTCCTAAATTTTTCCTCTTTTTCTTCTTCTTCTTCCTCTTCTTTTTCTTCTTGTTCTTCTTCTCCATCTTCTTCTTCTATTACTAGTACTTTCTCTTCTTCTTCTTTTCATTATTATTGTTATTAATACTATTATTATTATAATTATTACATTATTGTTATTATTCTGCTTCTTCTTCTTCTTCTTCTTCTTCTCTTCTTGTCTTTTTCTTCACCTTCTTATTCTTCTTTTTCTTCTCCATCTCCTTCTTCCTGTTCCTCTTCTTCTGCTACTTTTTCTTCTTCTTCATCTTCTTCTTTCTCTTCTTCTTCTTCTTCATCCTCTTCTTTTTCTTCCTCTTCTGCTTTTACTTCATCATCTTCTTGTTATTCTTCTTCATCTTCTTCTTATTCTTATTCTTCTTCTACTCCTTGATCTTCCTCTTCTTCTTCCTCTTCTTATTTCTCCTCTTTTTTCTCTTCTTCATCTTCTTCTCCGACATCATTTTGTTCTTGTCCTTGTTCTTCTTCTTCTTTGTTTTCTTCGACTTCCTCTTCATCTTCTACAACTTCTTCTTCTTCTTCTTCTTATTCTTTATTCTTCTTCTTCTTCTTTTTCTTCTTCTTCTACTTCTTCTTTTGCTTCTACTTCATCATCATCTTCTTCTTCTTCCTCATCTTCTTCTTCTTCTTCTTCCTCTTCTTCTTCTTCTTCATCTTCTTTCTCTTACACTTCTTCCTCGTTATCATCATCATCTTCATCTTCTTCTTCTTCGTCTTCTACTACTTCTTGTTCTTTTACTTCTTCACCTTCTTCATCTTCTTCTTCTTCTTGTTCTTACATTTTTTCTTCTTCTTCTCCTCCTCCTCCTTTTTCTTTTGCTTCTTCTTCTTCTTCTTCTTCTTCTTCTTCTTCTTCTTTTTCATCTCCTTCTTCTTTTTCTTCTTCTCCTTCTTCTTCTCCTTATTCTTCTTCTTCTTCTTCTCCTTCTTCTTCTTCTTCTTCAACTCCTTCTTCTCCTTCTTCTTCTCCTTCATCTTCTCCTTCTTCTTCTCTTTCTTCATCTTCTTCTTCTTCTTCCTCTTCTTCTACTTACTCTCCATCTTCCACTACTTCTTGTTCTTCTTCTTCTTCCTCCTCTTCTTGTATTTCTTCTTCTTCTTCTTCTACTACTACTACTACTACTTCTTTCTCTTATTCTTCTACTTCTTCTTCTTCTCCTTCTATTTCTTTTTCTCCTTCTTCTCCATCTTCTTTTTCTTCTTCTTCTACTTCTTCTTTTTGTTATTCTTCTCCTTCTTTTCCTTCTTCTTCTTCTTCTTCTTCTTATTCTTATTTTTCATCTTTCTCTTCTTCTTCTTCCCTTCTTCTTC
>JAIUJO010001146.1:0-5000 GCA_023846275.1 Vanilla planifolia | reverse complement strand
TTAATCTTCTTCTTCTTCTTGTTCTTCTTCCTCCTCCTCTCTTCTTCTTCTTCTTCTTCTTTCTTTTCATTTTCTTCTTCTTCTTTTGCTTCTTCTTCTTCTTCTTATTCTTCTTCTTCTTCTTCTTCTTCTTCGTCTTCTTCTTCTTCTTCTTCTTCTTCTTCTTATTCTTGTTCTACTTCTTCTTAATCTTCCTCATCTTCCTCTTCTTGTCCCTCTTCCCCTTCTTCTCTTCTTGATCTTCTTCTCCTACTTCATCTTGTTTTTCTTCTTCTTCTTTGTTTTCTTCTTTTTCATCTTCGTCTTCTTCTTCTTCTTCTTCTTCTTTTTATTTTTCTTCTTCTTCATCATCTCCTTCTTTTTCTTCTTCTTCTACTTCTTCTGCTTCTACTTCATCTTCTTCTTCTCCTACTTCTTCTTCTTCTTCTTCTACTTCTTCTTCTTTTTCTTGTTCTCCTTCTTCTTCTTCATCTTCGCTTTCTTGTTCTCCTCCTTCTTCTCCTTCTTCTTTCCCTCCTCCTTCTTCTTCTTGATCTACTTCTTCTTTTTCTTCTTCTCCTTTTTCTTCTTCTTCTTCTTCTCCTTCTTCTTCTCCTTCTTCTTCTTCTTCTTCTTCTTCTTCTTCTTCCTCTTCTTCTTCTTCTCTTTCTACTTCTTTTTCTTCTTCTTCTACTTCTTCTTCTACTTCTTCTTCTTCTTCCTTTTCTTCTTCTTCTTCTTCAACTTCTTCTTTTTCTTCTTCTTCTTCTTATACTACTTCTTATTCTTCTTTTTCGTCTTCTTCTTCTTCTTCTTCTTCTTCTTCTTCTGCTTCTACTTTTTCCTCTACTTCTTTTTCTTCTCCCTCTTCTTCTCCTTGTTCTTCTTTTACTTCTTAATTTTTTCCTCTTTTTCTTCTTCTTCTTCCTCTTCTTCTTCTTCTTCTTCTTCTTCTCTTTCTTATTCCTCTACTACAACTACTTCTTCTTCTTTTCATTATTATTGTTATTATTAATATTATTAGTATTATTATATTATTGTTATTATTCTGCTTCTTCTTCTTCTTCTTCTCTTCTTCTTCACCTTCTTCATCTTCTTTTTCTTCTCCATCTCCTTCTTCCTGTTCCTCTTCTTCTTCTACCTTTGCTTCTTCTTCTTCTTCCTCTTCTTTTTCTTCTTCTTCTTCTTTTGCTTCTTGTTCTTCTTGTTACTCTTCTTCTTTTTTTTCTTATTATTATTATTATTATTATTTTGCTTCTTATTGATCTTCCTCTTCCTCTTCCTCTTCTTGTTCCCCTTCCCCTTCTTCTCCTCTTCAACTTCTTCTCCTACTTCATCTTGTTCTTCTTTTCATCTTCTTCTTCTTTGTTTTCTTCTTCCTCATCTTCTTCTTCTTCTTCTTCTTCTCCTTCTTCTTCTTCTTCTTCTTATTTTTCTTCTTCTTCTTCTTCTTCTTCTTCTTCTACTTCTTCTTCTACTTCTACTTCATCTTCTTCTTCTACTTCTTCTTGTTCTTCTTCTTCTTCTTCTTCTTCTTCTTCACCTTCTTCTTCTCCTTTGTCGCTTTCTTCTTCTCCTCCTCCTTCTTCTCCTCCTCCTTCTCCTCCTCTTCTTCTTCTTTAACTTCTTCTCCTTCTCCTTCTTCTTCATCTTCTTCTTCTTCTTTTCATCTTCTTCTTCTTCTTCTCCTTCTTCTTCTTCTTCTTCCTCTTCATTTACTTCTTCTTCTACTTATTTTTCTTCTTCTTCTACATCCTCTTCTTCTTCTTTTTCTTCATCTTCTTCTTCGTCTTCTTCTTCTTCTTTTTCTTCTCCTCCTTTTTCTTCTTCTTCTTCTATCGTTTCTTCTCTTTCTTATTCTTTTTCTTCTCGTCCTTCTTCATCTTCTTCTCTTTCTTGTCCCCTTCTACTTCTTCCTATTCTTCTCCTCCATCTTCATCTACTCCTTCTTCTTCTTCTTCTTCTTCTGCTTCTTGTTCTCTTTCTTCTTCTTCTTCTTCATCATCATCTTCTTCTTCTCGTTCTTCACCTTCTTCTCTTTCTTTTTCTTCTTCTTCTTTTTCTTCTTCTTCTTCTTCTTCTTCATCTTCTTCTTCATCTTCTTCTTCTTCTTCATCTTCTTCTTCTTCTTCTTCTTCTTCTTCTTATTCTTCTTCTTCTTCTTCTTCTTTCTTTTTCTTTTTCTTCTTCTTCTTCTTCTTCTTCCTCTTCTTCTTCTTCTTCTTCTTCTTCTTCTTCTTCCTCTTCTTCTTCTTCTTCTTCTTCTTCATCAACATCTTCTTCTTCTTCTTCTTTTTGTTTCTCTTCTTCCTCCTCTTCTTATTCTTCTACTACTAGTAATTTTTCTTCTTATTCAACTTCTTCTTCTTCTTCTTCTCCTTCATATTCTTCTTCTTCTTCTTCTTTCCTTTCTTACTTTTTTTCGTCTCCTACTTCTTCGCCTTCTTCTTTTTCTTCTTGTCCTTCTTCTCCTTCTTCTTCTTCATGATCTTCTTGTTCTTCTACTACTACTTTTTCTTTTACTTTTTCTTCTTCTATTTCATCTTCTTCTTCTTCTTCTTCTTCCTCATCAGCTTTTTCTTCTCCTTCTTCTTCCTTTCATCATAATCATCATCATCTTCTTCTTCTTCTTCTTCTTAATCTGTTTTTTCTTCTCCTTCTTCTTCTTCTTCCTTCCGTCATAATCTTCTTCTTCTACTTCTTCTTCTTCTTCTTGTTATTGTTCTTCTTCTTTTTCTACTTCTTTTTCTCCATCTTCTCCTTCTCCTTCTTCCTTTTCTTCTTCTACTTATTCTTTTGCTTCATATTCTCCTACTTTTTCTTCTTCTTCTTCTCCATCTTTTTCTTCTACTTCTCTTGCTTTTTATTCTTCCTTGTCTTACTCATCTTCTCCTCCTCCTCCTTCTCCTTCTCCTTCTTCTTCCTCACTTTCTTCCTCTCCCTCTTCTTCTTCTTCTTCACTTTCTTCCTCTTGCTCTTCTAATTCTTCTTCTTCTTCCCATTTTTCTTCTTCTACTTTTCTTCCTCTTCTTCTTCTTCTTCATCTACTTATTTTTTTCTTCTTCTCCTTCCTCTTCTTCGTCTTCTTCTTCTTCTTTTTCTCCTCCTTCTCCACCTACTTCTTCATGTTCTTCTCTAACACCATCTTCTCCATCTTCCTCTTCTTCTTCTTTTTCTCGTTCTTCTTTTTCTTCTTCTCCTTCTTCTTTTTCTTCTTCTTCTTCTTTTTCTTCCTCTACTACTACTACTACTACATCTTTTTCTTTTGCCTCTTCCTCTTCCTCCTCGTCCATCTTCTTGTTCTTCTTCCTCTTCTTATTCTTCTTTTACTACTACTTTTTCTTCTTCTCTTTCTTCTTCTTCTTCTTCTTCTTCTTCTTCTTCATCTCCTTTACTTCTTATTTTCCTACATTCTTCTTCATTTTATTCTTCTTCTTCTTCATCATCATCTTCTCTTCCTCCTCCTTTTTCTTCTTCTTCTTCTTCTTTTTCTTCTTCTTCTTTTTTCTTCTTCTTCTTCTTCTTCCTCTTCTTCTTCCTCTTCTTCTTCTTCTTCTTCTTCCTATTCTTTTTCTTCCTCTTCTTCTTCTTCTTCTTCTTCTTCTTCTTCTTCTTCTTCTTCTTCTTCTTCTTCTTCCTCTTCTTCTTCTTCATAATCGTCATCATCTTCTTCTTCTTCTTCTTTTCCTAGTTCTTCTTCTTCTTTTTCTTTCTCTTCTTCTTCCTCTTCTTATTCTTCTACTTCTACTTCTTTTTCTTCCTCTTCAACTTCTTCTTCTTCTCCTCCTTCATATTCTTCTTCTTCTTCATCATCATCTTCCCTTTCTTCTTTTTCATCTCCTTCTTCCTCTTCTTCTTTTTCTTCTTGTTCGCCTTCTCTTTCTTCTTCTTCTTGATCTTCTTTTTCTTCTACTACTGACTACTGCTTCTTTTTCCTTTACTTTTTCTTCTTCTATTTCTTCTTCTTCTTCTTCTTCATCCGCTTTTTCTTCTCCTTCTTCTTCTTCTTCCATTCATCATAATCATCATCTTCTTCTTCCTCATCCTCTTTTTCTTCTTCTTCTTCTTCTTCTTCTTCTTTTCTTATTCTTCTTCTTCTTCTTCTTTTTCTTGTTATTGCTCTTCTTTTTTTCTATTTCTTTTTCTCCATCTTCTCCTTCTCCTTCTTCTTTTTCTTCTTCTACTTTTTCTTTTACTTCATATTCTACTACTTTTTCTTCTTCTTCTTCTCCACCTTTTTCTTCTACTTCTCTTGCTTTTTATTCTTCCTAGTCTTCTTCATCTTCTCCTCCTCCTCCTTCTTCTCCTTCTCCTTCTTCTTCCTCACTTTCTTCCTCTTCCTCTTCTTCTTCTTCTTCTTCACTTTCTTCCTCTTCCTCTTCTTCTTTTTCTCCTTCTTATCATTTTTCTTCTTCTACTTCTTTTTCCTCTTCTTCTTCTTCTTCATCTACTTCTTTTCTTCTTTTCCATCCTCTTCTTTGTCTTCTTCTTCTTCTTCTTCTTGTTCTCCTCCTTCTCCTCCTGCTTCTTCATGTTGTTCTTCTCCTAAACCATCTTCTCCATCTTCCTCTTCTTCTTCTTCTTCTCCTTCTTCTTTTTCTTCTTCTCCTTCTTCTTTTTCTTCTTCTTCTTCTTCTTCTTCTTCTTCTTCTTCTTCTTCCTCTACTACTACTACTACTACATCTTTTTCTTTTGCCTCTTCTTCTTCCTCCTCTCCATCTTCTTGTTCTTCTTCCTCTTCTTATTCTTCTTTTACTACTACTTTTTCTTCTTCTTCTACTTCTCCTTCTTCTTCTTCTTCTTCTTCGAATTCTAATTCTTTTTATTCTTCAACTTTTTCTTCTTCACCTTCTTTTTTTTTTTACATTACTACTTCTTCTTCCTCTTCTTCTCCTTCTTCTTCAACTTCTCCTATTTTTCTTCTACTTCTTCCTATTCATCATCATGATCATCATCAACTTCTTCTTCTTCTTTCTCTACTTTTTCTATTTCTTCTTCTTCCTCTTCTTTTTCTTCTTCAT
>JAIUJO010001432.1:17500-27500 GCA_023846275.1 Vanilla planifolia | reverse complement strand
AAGAAGAAGAAGAAGAAGAAAAAGAATATCAACAAGAACAAGGAGGCGAAGAAGAAGAAAAGAAGAAGAAGAAGAAGAAGAAGAAAAAGAAGTGGTCGAAGAAGAAGAAGGAGAGGAAGAACACGAAGATGAAGTAGTAGTAGAAGAAGAAGAAGAAGTAGTAGTAGACGATGAAGTTGGAGAAAAAGAAGAAGTAGACGAAGAAGTTATAGAAGCAGAAGAAAAAGAGGAAGAAGGAGAAGAAGTAGAAGAAGAAGAAGAAGAAGAAGTAGAAGTAGAAGAAGAAGAAGTAGAAGATGAAGAAGAAGAAGAAGAAGAAGAAGAAGAAGGACAAGTAGAAGACATTGTTGAAGAAGAAGAGGAAGAATTAGAATCAGAAGAAGAAGAATTAGAAGAAGAAAAAGAAATTGTCACAGTGGTAGTAGACAAATTAGAAGAAGAAGAAGAAGAATAAGTAGAAGAAGAAAAATGATAAGAAAAACAAGTACAAGAAGAATAAGTAGAATAAGAAAAATAGAAGAACTAGAAGAATAATAATAATAATAATATGGAGAAGAAGAAGAAGAAGAAGAAGAAGAGGAAGAAGTAGTAGTAATAGTTGGAGAAGAAGAAGAAGAAGAAGAAGAAAAAGAAGTTGTAGAAGTAGAAGTAGAAGAAGAAGAAGAAGAAGAAGAAGAAGAAGAAGTGGAAGAGGAGCAAAAAGAAGAAGAAGAAGTAGAAGAAGAAGATGATGAGTAAAAAGAAGTAGTATTAATAGTAGAAGAAGTAGAAGAAGAAGAAGAAGAAGAAGAAGGAAAAGAATAAGAGATAAAGAAGAAGAAGAAGAAGAAGAAGAAGAAGAAGAACAAGTAGAAAAGAAGAAGAAGAAGAAGAAGGAGAAGGAGAAGAACAAGAAGTAGAAGAAGAAGAAAAAGAACAATAAGAAGAAGAAGATGAGGAAAGGGAAGAAGAGGAAGAAGAAGAAGAAGAAGAAGAAGTAGAAGAATAAGAAGAAGAAGAAGAAGAAGAAGAAGAAGAAGAAGAAGAAGAACAAGTAGAAAAGAAGAAGAAGAAGAAGAAGGAGAAGGAGAAGAACAAGAAGTAGAAGAAGAAGAAAAAGAACAATAAGAAGAAGAAGATGAGGAAAGGGAAGAAGAGGAAGAAGAAGAAGAAGAAGAAGAAGTAGAAGAATAAGAAGAAGAAGAAGAAGAAGAAGAAGAAGAAAAAGAAGAAGAATGAGAAGAAGTATAAGAAGAAGAAGATGAGGGAGAAGAAGAAGAAGAAACAAAAGAAGAAGAAGAAGAAGAAGAACAAGAAGATGGACAAAAAGAAGAGAAAGTGGAAGAAAAAGAAGAACAAGATGTAGAAGAAGTAGAAGAAGAAGAAGTAGAAGTAGAAGTAGAAAAAGAAGTGGTCGTAGAAGAAGAAGAAGAAGAGGAAGAACACAAAGATAAAGTAGTAGAAGAAGAAGTAGGAGAAGAAGAAGTAGAAGAAGAAGAAGTTGGGGAAGAAGAAGAAGAAGAAGAAGAAGTTAGAGAAGTGGAAGAAAAAGAAGAAGGAGAAGAAGTAGAATAAGAAGGAGAAGATGTAGAAGTAGAAGTAGAAGAAGAAGAAGATGAAGAAGAAGAAGAAGAAGAGGGAGAAGTAGAAGGCATTGTTGAAGAAAAAGAAGAAGAATTAGAAGCAGAAGAAGAAGAATTAGAAGAAAAAGAAATTGTCATAGTGGTAGTAGATGAAGTAGAAGTAGAAGAAAAAGAAGAAGAAGAAGAAGAAGGATAAGAAAAACAAGTACAAGAAGAATAAGAAGAACAAGAAAAAGAGAAGAACTAGAAGAAGAAGAATAAGAACGAGAAAAACAAGAAGAAGAAGAAGAAGAAGATGAAGTAGAAGAAGAAGAATGAGAAGAAGTACAAGAAGAAGAAGATGACGATGAAGAAGAAGAAGAGAAAGAAGAAAAAGAAGAAGTAGAAGATGAAGAAGAAGAAGTTGAGAAAAAAGAATTAGTAGTAGTAGTAGAAGAAGAAGAAGAAGGAGATGAAAAAGAAGAAGAAGAAGAAGATGAAGAAGATGATGATGATGATGAAGAAGAACACAAAGAAGGAGAAGAAGAAGAAGCAAAAAATGAAGTAGAAGAAGGAGAAGAAGAAGATGAAGAAGTAGAAGAAGAAGAAGAAGAAGAAGAATTAGAAAACGAAGAAGCCAAAGTAGAATTGGAAGAAGAAGAAGAAGTTGACGAAGAAAGAGAAGAAGGTGAAGATGAAGAAGAAGAAGACGAAGAAGAAGTAGTAGTAGTAGCAGTAGAAGAAGAAGATGAAGAAGATGGAGAAGAAGAAGAAGAAGAAGTAAAAAAAGAAGAAGACGAAGAAAAATTAGAAGAGGAAGATGAAGAAGTTGTGGAAGAATTAGAAGAAGTTGAAGAAGAAGAAGAAGAAGAAGAAGAAGAAGAAGAAGAAAAAGTAGTTTTAAAAGAAGAAGAAGAAGAAGAAGAAGAAGTAGATGAGGAAGAAGAAGAAGAAGAAGAAGAAGAAGATGATGATGAATAAGAAGTAGTATTAGTAGTAGAAGAAGTAGAAGAAGAAGAAGAAGTAGAAGAAGAAGAAGAAGAAGAAGAAGTAGAAAGAAAAGAAAAAGTGGTGAACAAGAAGAAGAAGAAGAAGAAGAAGAAGAAGAAGAAGAAAGAGAACAAGTAGAAAAGAAGAATAAGAAGGAGGAGAAGAAGAAGAAGAAGAAGAGGAAGAAGAAGAAGATGAAGAAGAAGAAGAGGAAAGGAAAGAAGTGGAAGAAGAAGAAGAAGAAGAGGAAGAAGCAGAAGAATAAGAAAAAGATGAAGAAGAAGAAGAAGATGAAGAATGAAAAGAAGTATAAGGAGAAGAAGAATAAGAAGAAGATGAAGATGAATAAGATGAAGAAGAAGAAGAAGCAGCATTAGTAGAAGATGATGATAGAGAAGAAAAAGAAGAAGAGAAGGAGTTGAAAAAGGAGGAGAAGAAGAAGAAGAAGAGGATGAAGAAGAAGAAGTAGAAAAAGAAGATGAAAAAGGAGAAGAAGAAGAAGGAGGAGAAGAAGAAAAAGAACAAGAAGGAGAACAAGAAAAAGAAGCAGAAGAAGAAGAAGAAGAAGAAGATGATGAAGAAGAAGAAAATAAGAAGTAGGAGAAGGAGAACATGGATAAGAAGAAGAAGAAGAAGTAGAAGAAGTAGTAGAAGGTGATGAAGAAGAAAAAGAAAAAGAACAACAAGAAGAAGATTAAGAAAAAGAAGAAGTAAAATGATAAGAAGAAGTAGAAGTAGAATAAGGAGAAGAAGTAAAAGAAGAAGAAGAAGAAGAAGAAGAAGAAGAAGAAGGCGAAGAAGGAGGAGAAGGAGGAGGAGGAGGAGGAGGAGGAGGAGAAGAAGAACAAGATGAAGAAGCAAAAGAAGAAGAAGAAGAAGAAGAAGAAGAAGAAGAAGAAGAATATAGAGAACAAGAGGAAGAAGAAGAATAGAAAGAAGAAGAAGAAGAAGAAGAATTAGAAGAAGAAGAAGAACAAGAAGTAGAAGTAGAAGAAGGAGAAGAAGAAGATGATGATGATGCAAAAGAAGAAGATGAAGAAGTAAAGGAAGAAGAAGGAGAAGGAGAAGAAGGAGAAGAAGAAGGAGAAGGAGAAGAAGAAGAAGAAGAAGAAGAAGAAGATGAAGATGAATAAGATAAAGAAGAAGAAGAAGCAGTATTAGTAGAAGATGATGAAAGAGAAGAAGAAGAAGAATAGAAGACGAAGAAGAATAAGAAGAAGAAGAAGAGGAAGATGAAGAAGAGATGATGATGAAGAAGAAGAAGAAGAAAAAGGAGAAGAATAAGAAGAAAAAGAAAAAGAAGTATGAAACAAAGAAGATGAAGAAGTAGAAGTAGAAGAAGAAGAAGAAAAAGAAGAAAGAGAAAAAGAAGAAGAAGAAGTAGAACAAGAAGAAGAAGTAGAAGAAGAAGAACAAAAACCAGAAGAAGAAGAAGAAGAAAAAGAAAGAGAAGTAGGAGTGGAAGAGGAGGAAGAAGAAGAAAAAGAAGAAGAAGAAGTAGAAGAAGAACTAGAGGAAGAAGAAGAAGAAGAAGAAAAGGAGAAAAAGTGGCAGAAGAAGAAGAAGTAAAAAAAGAAGAACAAGAACAACAAGAAGAAGAAGAGAAGAAGAAAAAGAAGAAGAAGAAGAAAAAGACGAGAAGAAGAAGATGAAGATGAAGAAGAAAAAGAAGAAGAAGAAGTAGAAGTAGAAGAAGAAATAGAACAAAAGAAGAACTTGTGCTAGTAGTAGTAGTAGAAGAAGAAGAAGAATAGGAGGAGAAGAAGTAGAAGGAGAAGAAGAAGAAAAGGAAGAAGAAATAGGAGAAGAAGAAAAAGAAGAAGTAAATGAAGAAGAAGGAGAAGAAGCAAAAGAAGAAGAAGAAGAAGAAGAAGGTGAAGAAAAAGAAAAAGAAGATGTAGAAGAAAAAAGAAGAAGAAGAGGAAGAAGAAGAAGAAGAAGAAGAAGAAGAAGAAGAACATGGATAAGAAGAAGAAGAAGAAGAAGTAGAAGTAGTAGAAGGTGATGAAGAAGAAAAAGAAAAACAACAACAACAAGAAGAAGAAGAAAAAGAAGAAGAAGAAGAAGTAGAACTATACGAAGAAGAAGTAGAAGTAGAATAAGGAGGAGAAGTAGAAGAGGAAGAAGAAGAAGAAGAAGGAGAAGTAGAAGTAGAAGAAGAAGGAGGAGGAGGAGGAGGTGGAGAAGAAGAAGAAGATGAAGAACAAGATGAAGAAGCAAAGGAAGAAGAAGAAGAAGAAGAAGAATTTGAAGTAGAAGAAGAACAAGAAGTAGAAGTAGAAGAAGGAGAAGAAGAAGAAGATAATGATGATGATGAAGAAGAATAAGAAGTAGTAGAAGAAGAAGAAGAAGGAGGAGAAGGAGAAGAAGAAGAAGAAGAAGAATTTGAAGTAGAAGAAGAACAAGAAGTAGAAGTAGAAGAAGGAGAAGAAGAAGAAGATAATGATGATGATGAAGAAGAATATGAAGTAGAAGAAGAAGAAGAAGAAGGTGAAGGAGGAGGAGAAGGAGAAGAAGAAGAAGAAGAAGAAGAGGAGGATGAAGATGAATAAGTTGAAGAATAAGAAGAAGTAGTATTAGTAGAAGATGATGAAAGAGAAGAAAAATAAGAATAAAAGAAGGAGAAGAAGAAGTTGAAGAAGAGGATGAAGAAGAAGAAGAAGAAAAAGAAGAGAATCTTTATGAGTTCCCCTGATCTTTTCATCTTGTTAACAAAAAGTTGAAGCAGTTGTAGTTGTTCCTCATTCATGGCCTAGTAGAATATCAGCAATAATGTTAGCAAAATTAGGAATATATTTTATAGTATAAGTAAAAATTTCATGGTATAACACAAGACGTGTGTGCCTTAAATTTTCTTTAGGATTTTTTCTTGTATTTTTCGTAAAAATTGGGAAACATATTTATTGCCATTTTGATTCTAAATCTCTATGGAGTAGCTACTTATTCATAGTTTGGGTTTTTGGAAATTTACTTGAAGTATATGCTAATATTTCATTTGTATTTGTAATATAGACACCAGGCCAAAAAAAGTCACAGGCATTAGTTTGCAAAGTTATTTTATTTTCTTCTTTGGGGAAATAAAAAATTTGTTTTGTTGTAACAAATTCTTTTATTTGTTGTACTTCTCTTTGTTTGTCTTTTGTCAAAGAGATTGGTGTTTCTTTGTATTCCAACGATGTGGTTTTTCGCTAGTTGTTATTTTGTATTTAGCTTATTCTTCAACTAATTTGTTTTGTAATAATTTTGTTTTAGAGGAAAGTTATGGTATAAACTTTCATCCATAATTTAAGAGTCCTAAAAATCTCTGTAGTTGTTTTAAATTAGTAAAATTCTCAGAGAAGTTTTTTACTTTTGTATATATATGTTCTTGTAGTTGTATTTATCTATTTTTTAATTTTTTTCCTAAAAAATTAATTTTTGTTTTAAATAGTTTGATTTTTTTGGACTTAATATAATGTCTTGATTGAGCCTAATTTTAGTGATGAGTAAAAGATGTTCTTTATGTTTTTCCTCTATTTTGGAAAAATAAGAATATCATCTATGTAGACTACAACATAAGGTGATGTCCAAAAATAGAACTCATCTTTTTTTAGAATATTTGTGTAGTATTGTTCAACCCAAAAACATGACTAACCATTGGAAATACCCTTTGTAGATAGCTAAAGGTTGTTAGTTCTACAGAAGTTTGATTAGCAAGTTTAATTTGCCAAAATCTACATTTGATATCAAATATTTCATAATATTTTGCACCTTATCTTTCTTTTATCAGGTGCTTAGCAGTTGGTATAAAGTAACCATCGAAGAAGAAGTTGAAGAAGTAGAAGAAGGAGTAGAAGAAGGAGTTGAAGGAGTAGAAGAAGGAGAAGTAGGAGAAGAAAGAGAAGAATGACGAGAAGAAGTAAAAGAACGAGAAGAAGAAGGAGAAGAAGGAGAAGAAGAAGGAGAAGACGGAGAAGAAGAAGAAGAAGGAGAAGAAGAAGAAGAAGGAGAAGATGAAGAAGAAGAAGGAGAAGAAGAAGAAGACGAAGAAGGAGAAGAAGAAGAAGAAGGAGAAGAAAAAGAAGAAGAAGAAGAAGAAGAAGAAGAAGAAGAAGAAGGAGTAGAAGAAGAAGAAGAAGAAGAAGAAGAAGATTAAAATGATGATGAAGAAGAAGAAATTGTAGAAATAAAAGTAGTAGTAGACGAAGAATAAGAAGAAGAAGAAGACAAGAAGAAGTAGAAGAAGAAAAGGATGATGAAAAAGAAGAAGAAAAAGAAGAATAGGTAAAAGAAGAAGAAGAAAAAGAAGAAGAAATAGAAGATGATGTAGAAGAAGAAGAAGAAGATGAAGAAGTTGAAGAAGAAGAACAACAACAACAACAACGATGAAAAGAAAATGAAGAAAGAAAAGAAGAAGAAGTAGAACTAAAGAAGAAGAAGATGAACTAGAAAAAGAAGAAGAAAAAGAAGAAGAAGTAGTAGAAGAAGAAGAAGAAGAAGAAGAAGAAGAAGAAGTAGAAGTAGAAGAAGAAGAAGAAGGAGAAGAAGTAGTAGAAGAAGATGAAGAAGAAGCAAAAGCAAAAGAAGATGATGATGATGAAGAAGAAGAAGTTGGAGAAGTAGAGGAGGAAGAAGAAGAATTAGAAGAAGAAGAAGAAAAGTAGTAGAAGAACAAGAGGAAGCAGAAGAACGCGAAGAAGAAGAAGATGAAAGACAAGAAAAAGAAGAACAAGAAGTAAAGGAAGTTGCAATAGTTGTAGAAGAAGATGTAGAAGAAGTAGTGGTAGTAGTAGTAGAAGAAGAAGAAGAAGAAGAAGTAGAAGAAGATGAAGAAGAAGAAGAATAACAAGAATAAGAAGAAGTTGAAGCAGAAAAAAAATTAGTAGAGGAAGAAGTAGAAGAAGAAGAGGACGAATACGAAGAAGGAAGAAGAAAAAGAAGAAGAAGAAAAAGAAGAAGCAGAAGTAGAAGAAGAAGAACTAGAAGAACTACAAGAAGAAGAGGAAGAGAAGTAGTAGGAGAAGAAGAAGAAGTAGTTGAAGAACAAGAAGAACAAGAAGAAGTAATAGTTGTAGTAGAAGTAGTAGAAGGAGGCAGAGGAGAAGATGAAGAAGAAGATGAAGGAGGAGGAGGAGGAGGAGGAGAAGAAGAAGAAGAAGAAGAAGAAATAGAAAAAGAAGTAGAAGAAGAAGTAAAGAAGAAGAAGAAGAAGAAGAGGAGGAAGAAGAAAAAGAAGAAGAAGAAGAAGAAGAAGAAGAAGAAGAAGAAAAAGGATAAGAAAAAGAAGAAGAAGAAGAAGACGAAAAAGAGGAGAAAGAAGAAGAGAAAGAAGTAAAAGAAAAACAAGAAGAAGTAGATGAAGAAGAAGAAGAAGTAGAAGAATAAGAAGTAAGAAGAAGAAGAACAAGAACAAGAAGAAGATGAAGTAGTAAAAGAAGAAAAAGAAGAAGGAGAAATAGAAGAAAAAGAAGAAGATGTAAAATAAGAAGTAGTTGTAGAAGAAGAAAAGGGTGAGGAGAAGAAGAAGAAGAAGAAGAAGAAGAAGATATGAAGAAGAAGAAGAAGAAGAAGAGGAAGAAGAAGAAGTTGATGAAGAGGAATAGGAAGAGGAAGAAGAAGGAGAAGAAGAATAAGAAGAAGAACAAAAAGAAGAAGAGGATGTAGAAAAAGAAAAAATGAAGAAGAAGAAGAAGAAGATAAAGATGAGGAAAAAGTAGAAGTTGAAGAAGAAAGAGAAGAAGAAGTAGATGTAGAAGAAGAACAAGAAGAAGATGATTATGAAGAAGAAAAAGTAGAAGAAGAAGAAGAAAAAGAAGAAAGAGAAGAAAAAGAAGAAGAAAAAGAAGAAGAAAAAGAAGAAGAAAAAGAAGAAGAAGAAGAAGAAGAAGAAGAAGATGAAGAAGAAGAAGAAGAGGAAGAAGAAGAAGAAGGTAAAGGAAATGGGGAAAAGAAGGAGAAGAAGGAGAAGAAGAAGAAGAAGAAAAGAAGAATAAGAAGAACAAGAAGTGGAAGAAGAAGAAAATGAAGAAGAAGAAGAAGAAGTGGTAGATGAAGAAGAGAAATAATAAGAAGAAGAAGAATACAAAGAAAAAGAATTAGAAGAAAAAGAGGTCGAAGAAGATGAAGTAGTAGAAGAAGAAGAAGAAGAAGAAGAAAAAGAAGAAGAAGAAGAAGAACAGAAGAAGAAGAAAAAAGAGGAAGAAGAAGGAGAAGAAGAAGAAGAAGAAGAAGAAGAAGAAGAACTAGGAGACGTAGAAAAAGGAGAAGAGAAGAAGAAGAAGGAGAGGAACAAGAAAAAGAAGTAGACGAAGTAGTAGTAGTAGTAGTAGAAGAAGTAGAAGAAGAAGAAGAAGAAGAAGATGATGAAGAAGAAGAAGAAGAAGATGAAGAAGAAGAGAAGAACAAGTGAAGAAGAAGAAGAAGATGAAAAAGAAGAAGAAGAAGAAGAGGTGGAAGAAGAAGAACAAGAAAAAAAAAAGAAGAAGTAGAAGTAGAAGAATAAGAAGAAGAAGGAGAAGAAGAAAAAGAAGAAGAATAAGAAGTAAAAGAAGAAAAAGAAGAAGAAGGAGAAGCTGAAGGAGAAGAAGAAAAAGTGGAAGAGAAAGAAGAAGAACGAGAAGAAGTGGTAGAAAATCAAGAAGAAGTAGATGAAGCAAAAGAAGAAAAAGAAGAAGAAGAAGTAGACGAAGAAGAAGAAGAAGTAGAAGAAGATGTTAAAGAAGTAGAAGAATTAGAAGAAGAAGCAGAAGAAGAAGAAGAAGAAGAAGAAGAAAAAGAACAAGAAGTAAAAGTAGTAGTAGAAGAAGAAGAAGTGGAAGAAGAAGAAGTAGTAGTAGTAGAAGAAGAAGAAGAATTAGAAATAGAAGTAGTAGTAATAGAAGAAGAAGAAGAAAAAGAAAAAGAGAAGAAGTAAAACGAGATGAAGATGAATAAGTAGAAGAATAAGAATAAGAAGAAGAAGAAGAAGAAGAAGACGAAAAAGGAGTAGAAGAAGACGAAGACGTAGAATAAGAAGAAGAAGACGAAGAAGAAGAAGACGAAGAATTAGAAGAAGAAGAAGACGAAGACGAAGAAGAAGAAGAAGAAGGCGAAGAAGAAGAAGAAGAAGAAGAAGTGGAAGAAGAAGAAGAAGAAGAAGTAAGAGAAGGAGAAGGCAAAGAAGACAGAGAAGCAGAAGAAGAAGGAGAAGAAGAAGAAGAAGGAGAAGAAGAAGCAGAAGTAGGAGGAGAAGAAGGAGGAGAAGGGGAAAAAGAAGCAGAGGTAGAAGAAGTAGGAGATTGAGAAGAAGGAGAAGGAGAAGAAGAAGAAGAAGGAGAAGAAGAAGGAACAGGAGAAGAAGAAGAAGGAGGGGAAGAAGAAAGAGAAGAAGAAGAAGAAGGAGAAGAAGAAGATGGAGGAGGAAAAGAAGAAGTAAACGAAGAAGAAGGAGAAGATGTATTAGTAGTAGTAGAAGAAGAAGAAGAAGAAGAAGAAACAGAAGAGAAAAAAAA
>JAIUJO010001657.1:27500-37500 GCA_023846275.1 Vanilla planifolia | reverse complement strand
ATAAGAAAGAAGAATAAGAGGCAGAGAAGAAGAAGAAGAAGATGAAAAAGGAGACGAAAAAGAAGAAGAAGAGAAAGAAGGAGAACGAGAAGAAGAAGAAGGAGGAGGAGGAGAAGAAGAAGGAGAAGAAGAAGGAGAAAAAGTAGAAGAAGAAGAAGAGGAAGAAGAAGAAGGAGAAGGAGAAGGAGAAGAAGATGATGATGAAGAAGAAGAAGAAGAAAAAGAAGAAGAAGAAAGAAGAAGAAGAAGAAGGAGAAGAAGCAGAAGATGAAAAAGAAGAAGGAGAAGAAGAAGAGGTAGGAGAAGAAGAAGAAGAAGAAGGAGAAGGAGAAGAAGAAGAAGGAGGAGGAGGAGTGTTACACCCTTGTGATTGATGAGTCAAGCATAAATGTTTATATTTTATTTAGGCTTGATTTTAAAGTAAATTTTTAATATTTAATTAAATCAAGCCATGTATTCCATATGTCTAAAATAGTGGTCTCTAAGGACCTTGAAGCCATGGCATACTCAAAGTAATTTGAGACATGTACTAGAATTTTCATATTTGAGTTTTTATTAATTTTCTTGAAATTGAGATGTCCAATTTTTGAGATTATGAGGCACACTAGTAGTATTAATATTTAAAAATGTTATAAAATTAATAATTATTGAATTTTGATTTTTGGGCCAAGCTTTATTGACAAAAAGTATAGACATTGGTATTTGATTTTTTAAAAATTATTTAGGAATTATTTTTCATAAATCTCTTTTCATAGTCATTTAGAAAACTTATAATACTATGATAATATAAAATTATTTTGGTACACTTTTATTTAAAATTTAGCACAAAAATTCTTCCAATCAACCTTAAAACAACTTAAGTCTCGGGAAAATTCACTGTAGCACTGGGCAGGCCGACTCGTCACGCAATTAGCCCGTCTAGGTCTTTTAGAAATTAAAAATTGGTTGACCCAAAAAGGCGAGCCAAGACCGCCCAAAGCCCGCCGAGAGGAGCACGGCGAGGTCAAACTCTAGCGATGGTCAACGGTCAAATGAACAGTGCTTGGCTAAGCCAAGCCCGCCCAAAGCCCGCAGAGAGGAGCTCGGCTAGGTCAAACTACAGCGACGATCAACGGTCAATGAATAGTGCATGGTCAAGTCAACCCGACCAGGTGATGAAATCCCGATCAAGGAAGGGGGGAGCCAGCTCCACAGAGGCTCGAGAATTAAACAGCGCAAATTCCTTATAAGCGGTGCGCCGACTTTAGTTCTGCAGTGTGGGACTAAAAATCCCACCTTATAACTTCGGCAGGATCCAAAGGCGCAGATCAAGCCCACCCAGATCCAATGCGCGAGATTGAAATCGAACGGCTGTTTTGCGAGTTTAATCGGAGCCGTTCGTTCAGGGTGCTGATCCAACGCTCCAGATCAAAATCGAAACAGCGTTTCGTAAATTTGATCAGCGCCGTTCGATTTTGGGCACTGAACGGACGGTGGTTGCTTTCTGTCCTTTGCCCAAACGGCTAGTTTTTTTTAAGAGCCGTTGAAGGTTTTTTTTTTAGCTCAATTTTAAGCTCTATAAATAGGGAAGAATTAAGATTTATTTAGTTTACCTTTGCTAATTCTTTAAAAGATTTCAGATCTCAAATTCGAGCAATCACAAGCAAAAATGGTGCCTTCAAGCTCAAAAGGAAAACTGCAACAAGGCGCTTGAAATTAGAGGTTCATGATTCAATTTTTCTCATTTCTATCCTTCTAATTTTTCAATTGTGTGTGCCTCCCTTTTCTCCTGTTTCTCCTAAGTTCTTTTTTTCCAATCGTTGTATTTTTCCTTTTGGGTAAAGGCATCCCGACAGTAGTGCTAAAGCCCGGGTTTGAGTTGAGCCCGGAGAAAAACTCAAGTAGGTTTGGGATTAGCCGTAGTAAATATCCTAAGTAGGTTTGAAGTGAACCGTACGAAAAACCTCACTTGTAATTGGTGCATTTAGTGGATTTTTCCCAACACCGGTTGGGGGTGGATGTAGACTCGTTTTGAGTCGAACCACCTAAAAACTTTTGTGTTCAAATTTCTTTATTCGTGCTTAAAACTTTTAAGTTTTAATTTCGAAAGTTATAAAAATTTTTTAATACACAATTCACCCCCCCCCCCCCTCCTCTTGTGGGGATTTCCTTAGCACGAAACACTTCAATTGGTATCAGAGCAAGGAACCCCAAATTACATGAGTACATCACATGGGAGATCCTCTTGTGCTAAGTGAAGGCTTTCTCACAATTTTTTTTTGTTTGTGATTTTGTATGGCTTCCTCTTTGGTCGAAATGAGTGCAACCTTATGTGAAGGTTTTTCTTCAAATCGGCCTCCATTATTTAAAGGAGAATTTTACTTATATTGGAAAAATCGTTTTAGAATTTTCATTCAATCTATTGATTTGAAATTATGGGAAGTCATGACGAAGCCTTGTGAACTTCCTAGAGATTCTTCTACTGATGAAGTCAAGCCCTTTAGTGAGCTTAATGTTGAGCACAAAAGATTGGCTCAATTAAATGCTAGGGCATTGAACTATCTTCATTGTGGAATTTCTCCTAGTGAGTTTACACAAATTATGAATTTGCATACGACGTTTGAGGTATGGAAAAAACTCGAAGTAACTTATGAGGGTACCTCACAGTGAAAGAAACTAAGATCAATATCCTCACCCATGACTACGAACTTTTTAGAATGAATCCCAATGAAAGTATTAAGAGCATGTTTTTGAGATTTAGTGATATTACAAATGGATTGGCAAACCTTGGAAGGGCATTCTCGAATAGTGACCTTGTTAGGAAAATTTTGAGAATCCTTCCAAAGGAATTTGATCCACTTACAAACGGCTATTAAAGCCGCTAAGGATCTTAACAAACTTTCATTGGATGAACTCCTTGGGAAACTTCTTACCACCGAAATAGAAATGTCGAGGAGACTTACAGAAGAGGCTTCTACAAGCAAGTTAAAGTATGAAAGAAGAAAGGAAGAACCAATGGCTTTCAAAGCCACCAAAAGCAATTCGGATTCCACTTCCACCTCCTCCACGGATTTAGAGGATGAGGTAAGTTCCATGTTAATGGTTTAGCTAAAAATTTGGCAAAGAGCTTTCTTAATAGGAAATGGAAGAAAAAAAGCAATAAAGAGAGGAAGAGGCCACCAACTTGTTTTGAGTGTGGTCAAATCGGTCATATTAAACCGGAATGTCCAAAACTCAAAGACAAGCATATGAAGGAGGAGAAAAGAAGAAGAAGAAGAAGAGCTTGAAGAAAAAGAAAGCATTTCAAGCTACATGGAGTGCCTCCAAATATTCAGACATTTCAAGCTCAAGTAGAGGAGAAGAAGGAATGATTTGCTTTATGGCAAACGAGGCATCCTCATCATCTTCAAGTGAAGAAGAAGAAAATGAGGTAAGCTCTTGGACAAGAGATACTCTTGAAAATAATTACATTGAAATTATGAATGCATTAACTTCCTTAATGAGTGCACATAAAAAATTAAAAAGGAGCTACAAAGAAAAGGTTGAATTGCTTGATTTTGTCATGAAAGAAGATGAAAGGAAAAAATTAGAAAATCAACATATATGTGAAGAAAAGGCATCTCTTATCATTGAAAATACTTCTTTGAAGCATGATATTTCAGTTTTAAAAGAAAAAATACAATCTTTTGAGCATGTTAGAGTAAATAAAACTACACATGTTTCAAATGCTTATTATCATTCACATGCTCTCAATTTCAAAAAACCTAGATATTTGAGCATGCCTAGGCCATCAAACATCGTTTGATTTTATTGTTGTAAACCTAGACATACTATGAAAGATTACTTCTTTAGAAGAAATATGTATACACAAACACAAAATGTTAGATGGATTGTTAAAAAGGAGAACATACAAGTACCATTTAAGGTTCAACCCAAGTTTTCTTGGGTTCCTAAGAGCATGACTTAGAAGACTAGAAGAAAAGGTCTCCAAAATATTTGGAGACATTCTAGGATAGGTCTAGGATATTTAGAAAATTTAAATTGATGATTTCATTTAGTGGTATACTTTCTAATTTAAAATTTTACACCTCATACAGTCAAAACCAAGGAGAAAATCAAAATCCACATCTTGGGTATTGGATAGTGGATGCTCAAGACACATGACTGGAGACAAAAGTAAATTCAAATCATTAAGATCGGGGGTCCAAATAGGAAGGTGACCCTAGGAGACAACACAAAGAAAAGAATAATTGGAATTGGAGATGTAGGTACGACAAACTTTACCCTTTCAAATGTATTTTTAGTTGAAGGCTTAGAATTTAATTTGATTAGTATTAGTCAACTTTGTGTTAATGGATTTGATATTGTTTTTAATGCAAAAGCTTGCAAAATCATGAAAAATAATGTTGAACTACTTATAGGTAAAAGAAAATGTGATACATATGTAATTAGTTTTGGACAACTAGAAGCAAGTGGTTTGGAATGCCTAGTGACCCAATCTAATGAGAATTCATTATGGCATAGAAGATTAGGCCATGTGGGATACTCCACCTTGAAGAAGATTTCAAAATTATATGTAGTTAGAGGCCTTCCAAAACCAAGCAAGTCAAATTGGGAGGTGTGAGAATCTTGCCAAAAGGGAAAACAAGTTAAATCCTCTTTCAAATCTCAAAATGAATTAACAACTAGTAGACCTTTAGAAAAAATCTACTTAGATCTTTTTGGTCCAATACAACCTTTGAGTTTAAGAGGAAAACAATATGGATTTGTTATAGTTGATTTTTCTAGATATACTTGGGTTTTTTTTCTTAGACATAAAATTGAAGCCTTTGAGAACTTTGAAGATTTGATTAGAGAGTTAGAAAGACAACATAGTCTAAAATTAATTTGTATGCAAAGTGATAATGGGAGTGAATTTAAGAATGAATATTTTAGTGAGTTTTGTAAAGAGAAAGGAATCAAACATCAATTCACATGCCCATATACACCACAACAAAATGACATTGTAGAAAGAAAGAATAGAACATTAGTTGAGATGGGTAGAACCATGTTAGCCGAATATAACTTACCCAAATATTTTTGGGCTGAAGCTATTAGCACGGTGTGTTACATCATAAATAGGGTTAATTTGAGACCAAAGTTGAAGAAAACTCCTTATGAATTGCTAAGGAAGAAGAAACCAAATCTTAGTTATTTTCATGTTTTTGGTTGTAAGTGCACTATTCTTAAAAATGAGAGAGCAAACTTAGGAAAGTTTAATGAGAAGGCAAGTGTAGGAATCTTTTTAGGGTATTCATCAATTAGAAAAGCATATAGAGTTTTTAATCAAGAATCACATAAAATAGAGGAAACAATGCATGTTGTGTTTGATGAGATAATTCAATTATTTAGTGAAAAGCATTTAGAAGATGAAATACAATTAGTAAAGAATCTAGATTTAAATAAAGAAAAAATAGAAAATCTAGAAATAGAAAAAGAAAAAGAAAAAGAAAATAATTTATCTAAAGGATGGAAATTTGCAACCTCACATCCAAAGGATTTGATTATAGGAGATGTGAACCAAGGAGTGAAGACTAGAGCTTCAATTAGAGATATAGATCATAGTGCCTTTGTGTCATTTTTTGAACCCAGTTCTATAGAAGAAGCCCATGTGGATGATTATTGGGTTCAAACTATGAATGAAGAGTTAGACCAATTTGAAAGAAATCAAGTTTGGGAATTTGTACCAAGACCTAGTAATCAACAAGTAATTGGTACTAGATGGGTCTATAAAAATAAATTAGATGAAAATGGTGTAATAATTAGGAATAAGGCTAGACTTGTTGCTAAGGGATATAGTCAAATAGAAGGTATTGATTTTGAGGATTCATTTGCACCCGTAGCTAGGTTAGAATCAATTAGAATACTTCTAGCATATTCATGTTATAAGAATTTTAGATTGTTTCAAATGGATGTAAAAGGTGCTTTCTTAAATGGAATAATAGAAGAGTATGTGTTTGTAGAACAACCACCAGGTTTTGAAAATCATACACAAGATAATTATGTCTACAAGCTTAAGAAAGCTCTTTACGGCCTTAAGCAAGCTCCACGTGCATGGTACCATAGGTTGAGTAATTATCTAGTAGAAAGTGGCTTTAAAAAGGGTAAATCAGATACTACATTATTTCTAAAGCCTTTAGGAGATGATTTATTAATTGTTTAGATTTATGTTGGTGATATTATTTTTGGTAGTACAAAAGAAGAAATGTGTAGAGAATTTGGAGATCTTATGACTAAGGAATTTGAAATGAGCATGATGGGTGAGCTAACATTTTTCATAGGATTACAAATAAGACAACTAAAAGATGGTATTTTTATTTCTCAAACAAAATATTTGAAAGAAATGTTTAGGAAATATGGTTATGAAAATATGAAACCTAGAAAAGTTCCCATGAATCAATCTATTCAATTAGACTTAGATGAACAAGGGAAAACCATAGACAAAAAACTTTATAGAGGACTTATAGGATCTTTATTATACCTTACAGCTAATAGGCCCAACATTCTATTTAGTGTTGGATTATGTGCTAGGTTCCAAGCAAACCCAAAGGAAAGTCACTTAAAAGCTGTTAAAGCAATCTTCAAATATTTGAAGGGAACTATGACTCTAGGATTATGGTATCCTAGAAATGACCTTTCTTGTGAAATCATTGGCTATACAGATTCAGATTTTGGAGGATCTAAAGTGGATAGGAAGAGCACATCAGGGACATGTCAATTCTTGGGACATTGTCTTGTTTCATGGTCAAGCAAAAAACAAAATTGTATAGCCTTGTCAACAACAGAAGCTGAATATGTTGCAGCTGGAAGTTGTGTTGCTCAAGTACTATGGTTAAGACAACAACTTCAAGACTATGGTATAGAAGTCACACATATACCTATTAGAATTGACAATACTAGTGCATTAGCATTAGCCAAGAATCAAGTTCATCATTCTAGGACTAAGCACATAGATGTTAGATATCACTTTATTAGAGACCAAGTGGCCAAAGGATTAGTAGAATTATAGTATGTTCCTACTAAGCTTGAATTGGCTGACATTTTTACCAAACCCTTACCATCGGAGCAATTTCAAACATTGAGAGAATAATTAGGAATTTTAGACATTGCTTAGGGTTAACTCCCTTTTGATGGTGTCAAAGGGGGAGAATAGTTAGGAGTTAGGGGGAGCATAAAGATAGGGAGAGCATGATAATTATTAATCTCCTCATTAAGATTTCTATTCTTAAAAGTTTATTTTTATTCATTTTATCATCTTTTTTATAGATTTAAAACATTTATGTCTTGCCATCATCAAAAGGGGGAGATTGTTACACCCTTGTGTTTGATGAGTCAAACATAAATGTTTATATTTTATTTAGGCTTGATTTTAAGTTAAATTATTAATATTTAATTAAATCAAGTAATGTATTTCATATGTCTAAAATAGTGGTCTCTAAGGACCTTGAAGCCATGGCATACTTCAAGGAAATTTGAGACATGTACTAGAATTTTCATATTTGAGTTTTTATTAATTTTTTTGAAATTAAGATGTCCAATTTTTGAGGTATGAGGCACACTAGTAGTATTAATATTTAAAAATGTTATAAAATTAATAATTATTGAATTTTGATTTTTGGGCCAAGCTTTATTGACAAAAAGTATAGACATTGGTATTTGATTTTTTAAAATTATTTAGGAATTATTTTTCATAAATCTCTTTTCATAGTCATTTAGAAAACTTATAATACTATGATAATATAAAATTATTTTTGTGTACTTATGTTTAAAATTTTAGCACAAAAATTCTTCCAATCAACCTTAAAACAGCTTAAGTCTCGGGAAAAATTCACTGTAGCACTGGGCAGGCAGACCCGTCACGCAATTAGCCCGTCCAGGTCTTTTAGTAATTAAAAATTGGTTGACCCAAAAAGGGCGAGCCAAGACTGGCCAAAGCTCGCCGAGAGGAGCACGGCGAGGTCAAACTGCAGCGGTGGTCAACGGTCAAATGAACAGTGCTTGGCTAAGCCAAGCCCGCCCAAAGCCCGTAGAGAGGAGCTCGGTTAGGTCAAACTACAGCGACGGTCAACGGTCAATGAACAGTGCATGGTCAAGTCAACCCGACCAAGTGATGAAATCCCGGTCAAGGAAGGGGGGAGCCAGCCCCACAGAGGCTCGAGAATTAAACAGCGCAAATTCCTTATAAAGCGGTGCGCCGACTTTAGTTCAGCAGTGTGGGACTAAAAATCCCACCTTATAACTTCGGCAGGATCCAAAGGCACAGATCAAGCCCGCCCAGATCCAATGCGCGAGATTGAAATCGAACGACTGTTTCGCGAGTTTAATTGGCACAGTTCGTTCAGCGCATGGATCTAACGCTCTAGATCAAAATCGAGTTTCGTAAATTTGATCAGCGCCGTTCGATTTTGGGCCCAGAAAGGACGGTGCTGCTTTCCGTCCATTGCCCAAACGGCTAGTTTTTTTTAGGAGCTGTTGAAGGTTTGTATTTGAGCTCAATTTTAAGCTCTATAAATAGGGAAGAATTAAGATTTATTTAGTTTACCTTTGCTAAATTCTTTCAAAGATTTCAGATCTCAAATTCGAGCAATCACAAGCAAAAACGGTGCCTTCAAGCTCAAAAGGAAAACTGCAACAAGGCGCTTGAAATTAGAGGTTCATGATTCAATTTTTCTCATTTCTATCCTTCTAATTTTTCAATTGTGTGTGCCTCCTTTTCTCCTATTTGTCCTAAGTCTTTTTGCCAATCGTTGTATTTTTCCTTTTGGGGTAAAGGCATCCCGACAGTAGTGCTAAAGCGCCGGGTTTGAGTTGAGCCCGGAGAAAAACTCAAGTAGGTTTGGGATTAGCCGTAGTAAAAATCCCAAGTAGGTTTGAGGAGAACCGTACGAAAAACCTCACTTGTAATTGGTGCATTTATTGGATTTTTTCCAACACCGGTTGGGGGTGGACGTAGACTCGGTTTTGAGTCGAACCACCTAAAAACTTTTGTGTTCAAATTATTCGTGCTTAAAACTTTTAAGTTTTAATTTCGAAAGTTATAAAATTTTTAAATACACAATTCACCCCCCCCCCCCCCCCCCATCTTGTGGGATTTCCTTAGCACGAAACACTTCAAGGAGGAGGATGAGAAGAAGAACGAGAAGTAGAACTAGAAGAAGAGAAAGAAGAAGAAGAAGAAGGAGAAGAAGGAGAAGGAGAAGAAGAAGAAGAAGAAGATGAGAAGTAGAAGAAGTAGAAAAAGGAGAAGAAGAAGAAAAAAAAGGAGAAGATGAAGAAATAGAAGAAGAAGAAGAAGTAGAAGAAGAAGAAGAAGAAGAAGGAGAAGAAGAAGAAGGAGAAGAAGAAGGAGAAGAAGAACAAGAACAAGAAGAAGAAGAAGAAGAAGATTGAGAAGGAGAGGAAAAGTATGTAGGAGGAGAAGAAGAAGATGAAGAAGAAGAAAGAGAAGAAGAAGAAGGAGAAGTAGAAGAAGAAGGAGATGAAGGCGAAGAAGTAGGAGGAGAAGAAGAAGAAGGAGGAGGAGAAGAGAAGAAGAAGGAGACGGAGGAGGAGAGGAGGAGAAGAAAAGAAGAAGAAGAAGAAGATGTTGCGAAGAAGAAGAAGAAGGAGAAGAAGGAGAAGGAGAAGAAGGATTAGGAGAAGTTGTAAGAAGAAGAAGAAGAGAGAAGAAGAAGAAGAAGATGATGATGAAGAAGAAGAAGAAGGAGAAGAAGTAGAAGAAGAAGAAGAAGAAGAAGGGGAAGGAGAAGAAGGAGGAGAAGAAGAAGAAGAAGAAGAAGAAGAAGGAGTAGAAGAAGATGGGGAGAAAGTAGAAGGAGAAGAAGAAGAAGAAGAAGAAGGAGAAGAAGAAGGCTAAAGAATAAGGTGAAGAAGAAGAAGGAGAAGAAGGAGGAGTGGGGGAATAAGAAGAAGAAGAAGAAGAAGGAGAAGCTGAGAAGGAAGAAGAAGGAGGAGGAGAAGAAGAAGAAGAAAAAGGTGAAGA
>JAIUJO010003562.1:10000-15000 GCA_023846275.1 Vanilla planifolia | reverse complement strand
TATGTTAATAGTATAATGGTATCACCCCCAGACAAGCAAGAATTTAATAATCAAATACAAGAACTATTAACTTTAAAATTAATACAAAGGAGCCATAGCCCTCATTTTTCTCCTGCTTTTATAGTAAGAAATCATTCAGAAATAAAACAAGGAAAAGCTCGAATGTTCATCAACTATCGCAAACTAAATTTTTGCACAAAATTTAATGGCTCTTTTATCCCAACTATTGAGCACCTAATTAAACAAATTCAAGGTGCAAGATACTATAGCAAATTTGATGCCAAATCTGGATTTTGGCTGATCAAACTTGCAAATCAAACATCTATAGAGCTAACAGATTTTAGTTGTTCACAAGGGCATTATGAATGGCTAGTTATACCATTTAGATTAAAAAAATTCATCTCAAATATTCTAGAAATGGATTAATTCTATTTTTTGACACTTATCCTATGTAGTAGCTTACATAGATGATATTCTTGTTTTTTCTTCTACCGAGGAAGAAGATAAAGGTCATCTATTACATGTTATTAAGCTAATGCTAAATCATGGCATCATTCTAAGTCCAAAGAAAATTGAATTATTCAAAACTGAAATCAATTTTCTTGGAAAACAAATAAAAAATGGTCTAGTAAAATTACAAGACCATATATATACAAAAGTTAAGGAGTTTCCTCAAAACTTTACCAGTTTAAAACAACTACAAAGTTTTTTAGGTCTCTTAAACTATGAACAAAAATTTATACCAAAACTTTCTTCTAAAATCAAAGCATTACAATATAAATTAGCTACTGAACAAGTTAAATACAAAAAGTGTAATGGTGAACAACCTCGAAGATGGAATACATATGAAATACCTATTTTCTTAAGTTCTGAAGAACAAAAAGAAATAAAACAAATCAAATAATTTGTCACAAAAAAACTAATTCTTCATTTTCCAATAGAAGATGAACATATTAGTTTACAAATTGAAGCTTGAAATTTATTTTGGTCTGGAGTTTTAGTTACAAATACCAATCACATAATAGAATATGCTTTGGAAAAATTTACAAAAAGCCAAAGCAAATATGCCACTTATGACAAAGAATTATTGGCTATAAAACTAGCCATAAAAGCTTAAAAATATATTTACTCCATAGAGAATTCACTATAGAAACTAATAACAAATCAATAGCACAATTTCTATAGAAAAAGACAATATACAATCGAGAAGAAAATTTACGATGAATACGTCTTGCCCTTTATTTTGAAATTTTTAATTATACTGTCAAATATATTTTGGGTTTTACTAACATAATTGCTGATTTTCTTAGCAGACCATGAACGAAGAAGAATTAGCCTTCCTCAAAAATTTCCTTGACACAATGAAGAGAATCGGTGAATTTACTGAAGTCACCTCAAAAAAGGCCAAAGCCCAACAGGCTGATCAGGTTGAAAGTTCTAAAGCCCAACAGGCTGAAACATCTAAAGCCCAATAGGTTGCAACTATTCAAAATGAGCCCATTACCCAACAGGCCAAAACAAATAGACAACAATAAGAACAATCTTCTCAGAAGATGCTTGTCACCAAAAAATCTGACAGGAACAATCAAAAAAGGAAAAACTTTTGCGGCCACAGTCGTAAAGGATTCATATGACAAAACAACTACAACAAGCAGATCCTCAGTCTTACAACAAACTCAATGGATGTTTTCGAGCTCTACAGGCCTTTGATTGGAGATCTGTCAATTACTGGTTAACTGAAATAGAAAACGGATACATGTTCGAAAAACAAGCCCTACTAGAGCAAAAAATCAAAGAAGAAGCCTTTAAAAGGCTGTTATAACTACTTCTTTCTAGATCGACAGTCACTCAATCTAAATCTCTACAAACTGTAGAGCAACAATTGTTCAACACCGAAATACTTGAAGATGTCTTCTCTAACATACAAATGACGGATCTCATACAGTTCTAAATCAAAGACATTTTGGGATTAGTTAAACTATTAAAAGTAAAAAATGAGTACTCAAGAAAACTTGAAGCAGAAGTTACAGTTCAAGAAATACTTCAGTTATATCAAACTAACATAATAGACGAAAGAAAGCTACTCCAATTTTTTAGACAATTGGAAGAAACAAATATTATCCAACTTTTTCTTGACCAACTTATGATGTATCTTTCGATAGAAAAACCTAGAATCATTGCCTGCTTCGACGAGATTCCAAAATACAAACAACACTTAAGACGAGTTATTGTACATGAAGTATATGTTAATACCAAAAATTCAAAAGATTACACTAGGTATATACCAGAACTTTGTAAGAATTGCCTTACAACTTATTCAAGCAAATTTTCTACTACATTCGCCTTCCAGATATGGACCATCTAGGAAGAAAAAGAATATATTAATTTATATTCTTCTATTCAACTTTGGATATTAACTAAAAATTCAGAGACTCCAAGATTGAAAACCATTCAACAAAGTCTCTTTAATGAAGAAAAAGTTAGAAAGTATGCTATTCTGGACTTTTTTCAAAAACTTGATTTTGGAATCAAATATCTAGCAAAAAAGGTATCTTATGGTAAAACAGTGTTTTTAATAGACATCTTGACAGTAGAACAGGAAGAACAAATTGTAAGAGAACAAAAAATGAAAAGATTCCTTCAAAATATCAAGTTAGGAAAAAAAAGACAATTGGCAAAAAGAGAATATTTCTTTGAGGGAGAAAATATATCAGAACTAGAAGTTGATATGGAAGAAGAAACAATAGAAGCCCTCAACCTTGAGGAATAAAACCATGGTGGGATCCTCAACACACTTCCAAAAGCAGAATGCATTATCAAAAGAAAAGGAGCACTACCAAAAGTAAAGAAGATGCTGCAATCCACCAAAAGAAAAGAAGATGTTGCAATCCACTAGCACCATATTACTTCATTACTAAGGAACTACTTCTTATAAATAAGTGACCTCTCCCAATTGGAAAGGCATCGAGAGAAAAAGAATGTTCTAAGTCCTTTTGTGTGCTTTCTAAGTGTGTTTCTGTGTGCTTTCTCAAGTTTTTGAAGTTTTCTTAAGTGTTTAAAGCGAGTCTATAAGATTGGTATCAGAGCCAGTGGTGCTCAAGTACTGTAAGTGTTATGTTTTTTATGTTTATGTCTATATTCAATATGTATAACTGAACATTCACCTTTGTGTTTTAGTAATATCTTAGTTTTTGCAATGGGTTAGTTTTGTTGCAATATTTTTGGATGTATTTTTGTATTTTCTTTATGCTTCGAGGTAGGAAGCGAATCAAAGCTGTGATCTTTTTGTTTGAAGTAATCTATTAAGGATAGTGGTTTAAATTAGATTCCCTAACTTTTCTAAAAATTCCAAAAAATATCGACAATTCATAATCAATATGAACACAATTACTTCTGAAGAAGTAAATACTACAGAACTACATGATAGCATAGGAGAACAATTTGAGATATCTGATGAAGTCTTAGAAAAATTAAAAGAGGCTATACCTCATGGTGGAAAAATGAGATTTATAAAGCTCCTTCTTTTAAATCTCATTTTTTAAATAAACACACTTATATTTTTGAGCATATGCAAGGAAATATAGAATTAAAGGGAGATGATGATTTGACATCCATTAGTCTTCTTAACAAAACAAAAATAAACAAATCAAAAAGAAAATATCGCAAAATGAAATACCTACACATAGGTATGACACAAATAAAAATCACTACTCTATTCTGAAGTGGAAAAGATACTCCTATCATGATCGTTTGCATGGACGAACGAACCATTAACAATTCTCTAAGCAGCATTACTGGAGACCCAAATCCAATCTTGCTAATAGACTATTTAGAATCAACATCCATCCTAATTTTTGTATAAGTTTAGAAGACACAAATGTCGAAAAAACTTATACATTATCAATAAGCCTTCAAGGTACATAATTATTACATAGATAAAAAATCTTAGGAAAACATTGGGAACATTTTATAGCTCTGAATGTCTTCTTCTTCTTCTTCTTCTTCTACTGCTACTTCTTTTTCTTCTTCTTCTTCTTCTGTTCTTCTTTTTCGTCTTCTAATTTTTTTTCTTCTTCTTCCACTTCCTCTCCTTCTTCTTCCTCTTCTCCTTCTTCATCTTCTTCTTTTACTTCTTCTAATTCTTCTTCTACTTCTTCTTCATCATCCTTTTTCTTTTTCTTCTTCTACTTTTTCTTTCCTCTACTTCTTCTTTCTTCGTCTTTTTTTTCTTCTTCTCCTTCTTCTACTCTTTCTTCTTTTTCTTGTTCTTTCTTCTTCATCATCATCTTCTTCTTCTTCTTCCTTTTCTTTCTTATTCTTCTTCATCTTTTTCATCATCATGATCTTCTTCTTCTTCTTCATTTACTTCTATTTCATCTTCCTCAACTTCAACTACTTCTTGTTATTTTTCTTTTTCTTCCTCCTCTTCTTCTCCTTATACTTTTTCTTCTTCTTCTTCTACTTCTTTTTCTTCTTCCTCTTCTTCTGCTTCTTCTTCTTCTTCTTCTTCTTCTTCTTCCTCATCTTCTACTTTTTCTTTTTCTTCTTATTCTTTTTCATCTTCTCCCGCTTCTTCTTCGTCAACTTCTTCTTTTCCCTCTCTCCTTCTTTTTCTTCTTCTTCTTATTCTTATTCCTATTCTTATTCTTATTCTTTTTCGTCTTGTTCCTCTTCCTCTGCCTCTACTTCGTCTTTTTCTTCATCTTCTTCTTCTTCTTCTTTTTCTTCTTCTTCTACTACTTTTTCTTCTACTTCTTCTTCTTCCACTTCCTCTGCTTCTTCCTCTTCTATATTTTCTTCTAGATTTTCTTCTTCATCTTATTCGTTTACATCTTCTTATTTTTCTTCTACTTCTTCTTCTTCTTCTTTTTTCTTCTTTTACTTTTTCTTTCCTATCCTACTTCTTATTCTTTCTTCTTTTTCTTCTCTTTCTTCTCCATCTTTGTCTTCTTCTTCTTCTTCTTCTTTCTTCTTTTTCATCATCATCTTCTTTTTCTTCT
>JAIUJO010001648.1:27500-30000 GCA_023846275.1 Vanilla planifolia | reverse complement strand
GAGTAGGAGAACAAGAAGAAGAAGAAGAAGAAGAAAAATAAGAATAAGAGAAAGAATAATAAGAGAAAGAAGAAGACGAAGAAGAAGAAGAAAGAAGAAGAAGAAGAAGTAGAAGAGGATACAGAAGTAAAAGAAGAAGAAAAAGAAGAAGAGAAAGAAGAAGAAGAAGAAGGAGAAAAAAGAAAGAAGAAGAAGAAGAAGAAAAAGAGGAAGAAGAAGAGGAAGAAGAAGAAGAATTTGAAGAAGAAAGAGAAGGAGAAGAAGAAAAAGGAGAAGATGATGACGAAGACGAAGAGGAAGAAGAAGGAGTAAAAGAACGAGGAGGAGAAGAAGAAGATGGAGACAAAGAAAGACAAGAATGAGAGGAAGAGAAAGAATAAGAAGAAGAAGAAGAAGGAGGAGAAGAAGATGGAGGAGGCGAAGGACGAGTAGGAGAAGAAGAAGAAGGAGAAAAGAAGAAGAATAAAAAAAAGAAGAAGGAGAAGAAGCCGAAGGGGAAGAAGAGAAGAAGAAGTGGAAGAAGAAGAGGAAGAAGAAGAGGAAAAAGAAGTGAAAGAAGAAGAAGAAGAAGAAGAAGAGGAAGAAGAAGAAGAAGAAGAAGAAGAAGAAGAAGAAGGAGAAGAACGAAGAAGAAGAAAGAAGAAGAAGAAAGAAGGAGAAGGAGAAGAAGAAGGAGAAGGAGAAGTAGAAGGAGAAGAAGAAAGGTAGAAGAAGAAGAAGAAGAACAAGAAGATGAAGACAAAAAAGAAGAAGACAAAGAAAAAGAGAAGTTGAAGAAGAAGAAGAAGAAAAGACGAAGAAGAAAACGAAAAAGAAGAAGAAGACGAAGAAGAAGGAGGCCAAGAAGAAGAAGAAGAAGAAGATGATGAAGAAGAAGATGTAGAAGAAGAAGAAGAAGAAGAAGAAGTAGAAGAAGAAGAAGAAAAATAAAAAAGAAGAACAAGAAGAAAAAGCAACAGCAAAAGAAGAAGAAGAATCAGAAGAAGGAGAAGAAGAAGTAGAAGGAGAAGAAGAAGATGAAGAAGAAGTATAAGAAGAATAAGGAGAAGAATAAGAAGAAGAAGAAGACGAAGAAGAAGAGGAAGAAGAAGAAGAAGAAGAAGAAGAAGAAGAAGAAGAAGAAAAAGAAAAAGAAGAAAGAGGAGAAGAAGAAGGAGAAGACAGAGAAGAAGAAGGAGAAGAAGGAGAAGCAGAAGAAAAGGAAGGACAAGAAGGAGAAGAAGAAAGAGAAGAAGGGGAAGAAGAAGAAGAAGAAGGAGAAGTAGAAGAAGAAGGAGCAAAAGAAGAAGAAGAAGAAGAAGAAGAAGGAGAAGAAGAAGAAGAAGAAGAAGAAGGAGAAGAAGAAGTTGAAGAAGCAGAAGGCAAAGAAGAAAAGAATGAGAAGAAGAAGAAAAAGAAGCAGAAGAAGGTGAAGGAGAAGAAGATGGAGAAGAAGAAGAAGAAGGAGAAGAAGGAGAAGAAGGAGGTGAAGAAGAAGAAGGAGAAGAAGAAGAAGAAGGAGAAGATGGAGAAGAAGGAGAAGATGGAGAAGAAGAAGAAGAAGGAGAAGATGGAGAATAAGGAGAATAAGGAGAAGAAGGAGAAGAAGGAGAAGGAGTAGAAGAAGAAGGAGAAGAGGAAGAAGAAGAAGAAGAGGAAAAAGAAGAACAAGAAGAAGAACGAGAAGGAGAAGAAGAAGAAAGAGAAGAAGAAGAAAGTGAAGAAGATGATGAAGGAAAAAAAGAAGCAGAAGAAGAAGAAGAAGAAGAAGAAGAAGAAGAAGAAGAAGAAGGAGAAGAATAGAAAGAATAGGAGAAGAAGAGGAAGAAGAAGAAGAAGAAGAAGAGGAAGAAGGAGAACGAGAAGAAGAACGAGAAGGAGCAGAAGAAGTAGAAGAAGAAGAAAGAAAAGAAGATGAAGAAGGAGAAGAAGAAGTAGAAGAAGAAGAAGAAAAAGAAGTAGAAGAAGTATAAGAAGAAGAAGAAGGAGAAGTAGAAGAAGAAGAAGGAGGAGAAGAAGGAGATGAAGGAGAAGAAGGAGAAGGAAAGAAGAAGAAGATAGAGAAGAAGAAGAAGAAAGAGAAGAAGAAGAAGAGAAGAAGAAGAAGAAGTAGAAGAAAAAGAAGAAGAAGAAGTAGAAGAAGAAGAAGGAGAAGGAGATGAAGAAGAGGAAGAACAAGGATAAGAGGAAGAAGTAGAAGAAGAAGAAGAAGAAGAAGAAGAAGAAGAAGAAGAAGAAGAGGAGAAGAAGAAGAAGAGGAGGAGGAAAAAGAAAAAGAAGAATAAGAAGTAGAAGAAGTAGAAGTAATAGAAGAAGAAGAAGTAGAAGAAGAAGAAGAAGAGGAAGGAGAAGAAGAGGAATAGGACGAAAAAGAAAAGAAGAATAAGAAGAAGTAGAAGAAGTAGAAGTAGTAGAAGAAGAAGAAGAAGTAGAAGAAGAAGAAGAAGAAGAAGAAGAAGGAGAAGAAGAGGAATAGGAGGAAGAAGAAGAAGAGGAAGAAGAAGAAGAAGAAGAGGAGAAG
>JAIUJO010001648.1:5000-7500 GCA_023846275.1 Vanilla planifolia | reverse complement strand
TCTTCATCTTCTTCTTCTTCTTCTTCTTCTTCTCCTTCTTCTCCTTCTTTTTGTTTTTCTTCTTCTTCTTCTTCCTCTTCTTCTCCTTCTTCTTCTTCTCTTATTTCTTGACTTCCTCTTGTTCTTCTTCTTCTTCTTCTTCTTCTTCTTCTTCTTTTTCTTCTTCTTCTTCTTCTTCCTCTTATTCTTATTCTTATTCTTATTCTTCCTCATGTTCAACTTCTTCTTCTTCTTCTTCTTCTTTGTCCTTTTCTTCTTTCTCTTCTTGTTTTTCTTCTTCTTCTTCTTCTTTTACATCTTCTTCTTCTTCTTCTCCTTCTTCTTTTTCTTCTTCTTCTTTTTCTCCTACTTCTTCCTCTACGTCTTCTTTTTTTCCTTTTTCTTCTTCTCCTTCTTCTTTTTACCCACTTCCTTGTTCTTCTACTTCTTCTTCTTCATCTTCATAATCTTCTTCTTCTTCATCTTCCTCATCTCTTTCGTCTTCATCATCTTCTTTGTCTTCTTCTTCTTCCTCTTCTTCTTCTTCTTTATCATCTTTTTCTTCTTCTACTTCCTCATCTTCTTCATCTTCTTCTTCTTCTTTTACATTTTCTTCTTCTTCTTCTTCTTATTCTTCTTCGTTTCCTACTTCTTGTTCTTCATCATCATTATCACCATCATCTTCTTCTTCTTCTTCTTCTTTCTCTACTTCTTCTTTGATTTCTTCTTCTTTTTCTTCGACTTCCTTTTCATCTTGTTCATCTTCTTCTTCTTCTTCTTTGTCTTCTTCTTCTGCTTGTTCTTCTTCTACTTCTTCTACTTCTTTGTTTTATTCTTCATCTTCTTCTTATTATTCTTCTTTTTCTTTTTCATCCTCTTCCTCTTCTTCGTCTTCTTCGACTTTGTCTTCTTCTTCTGCTCTTCTTCTTCTTCTTCTTCCTCTTCTTCTCCTTCTTCTTCATCATCATCTTCTTCTCCTTCTTCTTCTTCTTTTTCATCATCTTCTTCTTTTTCTTCTTCTTCTTCTTCTTCTTCTCCTTCTTCTTCTTCTTCTTATTCTTATTCTTATTCTTCCTCATCTTCTTCTTCTTCTACTTCTTCTTCTTCTGCTTCTTCTTCTTCTTCTTCTTCATCTTCTTCTTCTTTCTCTTCTTCTTCTTTGTCTTCTTCTTCGTCTTCTTCTTCTTCTTCTTTTTATTCTTCTTCTTCTCCTTCTTCGATGTCTTCTTCTTCTTCTTCTTGTCCTTCTTCTTCTTCTTCTTCTTCTCCTCCTCCTTCTACTTCTTCATCTTCATCTTCTTTTTTGCGTTTTTCTCCTTCTCCTTCTTCTCTTTGTCCTCTTCCTTGTTCTTCTTATTCTTCTTCTTCTTCTTCGTCTTCATCTTCATCTTCTTCTTCTTGTTCTTCCACATCTCCTTCTTCTTCTTCTTCATCATCATCTTCTTTGTCTTGTTCTTCTTCTTCTTCCTCTTCTTCTTCTTCATTATCTTCTTCTTCTTCAACTTCCTCACCTTCTTCGTCTTCTTCTTCTTCTTCTATATTTTCTTCTTCTTCTTATTCTTCTTCCTTTCCTAATTCTTTTTCATCATCATCATCATCATCTTCTTCTTCTTCTTCTTCTTTTTCTCCTTCTTCTTCTTCCCCTTCTGTGTCTTCTTCTTCTTTGACTTCGTCTTGGTCATCTTGTTCTTCTTCTTCTTCATTGTTGTTGCCTTTTTTTCTTCTTTTTCTTCTTCTTCTTCCTCTTGCCCTTCTTCTTTTCTTCTTCTTCTTCTTCTTCTTTCATCTTCATATTCTTCTTCTTCCTCTAATTCTTCTACTCCATCTTCTTCTTCCTCTTCTTCTTCTTCTTCTTCTTTGACTTCTTCTTTTTTTACTTCTTTTTCTTCTTCTTCCTCATCTACTTCTTCTTCTTATTTTTCTGCTTCATCTTCCTCCTCCTCTTCTTCTTCATTGTTGTCTTCTTCTTCTTCTTCTTCTTCTTTTCCTTCTTCTTCTTCTTCTTCTTTGTCTTCTTCCTCTTATTTGTCTTCCTCTTCTTCTCCTTCTCCTTGTTCTTTTTTTTCTACTTCTTTCCCTTCGTCTTCTTCTTCTTCTTCGCCTTCGTCTTCTTCTTCTCCTTCTTTATCATCATCATCATCTTCTTCTTCTTCTTCTGCTTCTTCTTTTTCTTCAACGACTTCTTCTTCCTCTTCTTCTTCTTCTTCATTTTATTCTTCTTATTCATTTCTTCTGCATTTTCTTCTTCTTTTTCTTCATTTTCTTCATCATCATCATATTCTTCTTCTTCCTCTTCTCTATCCTGTTCTTCATCTTCTTCTTCTTTAACATTTCTTTTCTTCTTCTTCTTCTTCTTCTTTTTCTTCTTCTTCTTCTTCTCCGTCTTCTTCTTCTTCTTCTTCTTCTTCTTCTTCTTCTCCTCCTCCTTCTTCTCCTTCTCCTTCTTCTCCTTCTTCTTCTCCTTCTTCTCCTTCTTCTTCTTCTTCTTCTTCTTCTTCTTCTTCTTCTTCTTCTTCTTCTT
>JAIUJO010001603.1:17500-40273 GCA_023846275.1 Vanilla planifolia | reverse complement strand
TAATTCTTCTTCTTCTTCTTCTTCTTCTTCTTCTTCTTCTTCTTCTTCTTCTTTCTCTTCCTCTTCTTCTTCTTCTCTTTCATCTTCTTCTTTTTCTTCATCTTCTTCTTTTTCTTCACCTTCTTCTTTTTCTTCATCTTTCTAATCTTCTTCTTCTTATTATTATTATTTATTCTTCTTCTTCTAGGTCTTCTTCTTCTTCTCTTCGTCTTCTTCTTCCTCATCTTCTTCTTGGTCATTTTCACCTTCTTCTTCTTCTCATTCAACTTCTTCTTCTTTTCTCATTCTTCATCTTCTTCATCTTCCTCTCGTTCTTCTTCTTCTTCTTCTTCTTTTTATTGTTCTTCTTCTACTTCTTTTTCGACTTCTTCTTTTCTTCTTCTTCTATCTACTTCTTCTTCTTCATCTTTTTCTTATTCTTCTTCCTATTCCTTATCTTCTCTTCTTAATCTTTGTCTTCTTCTTTCTCTTTTTTCTTCTTCTACTTCTTCTTTAACTTCTTCTTCTTCTCTTCTTCTTCCTCCTTGTCTTCTTCTTCTTCTTTGTCTTCCTTTTCTACCTATTCTTCTTCTTCCTGTTCTTCTTCTTCTTCTACTTCTTCTCCTCTTCTTCTGCATCATCATCATCATGATATTCTACTTCTTCTTCTACCAACTCTTGTACTTCTTCTTCCTCTTGTTTCTTCTTCTTCATCTTCGTCTTCTACTATTTCTTCTGCTTCTTTTCTTCTTATTCTTCTTATTCTTCTTATTCTTCTTATTCTTCTTTTTCTTCTTCTTTTACTTCTTCTTCTTCTTCTTCCACTTATTCTTCTATTTTTCTTCCTTTACTTCTTCTAGGTCTTCCTTTTCTTTATCATCTTCTTCTTATTCTTCTTCTACTTCTTTGTCTTCTTCTTCTCATTCTTTGTCCTTCTTCTTCTTGTTCATCTTCTTCTTCTTCTTTTTCTTCTTCAACTACTACTTCCTCTTCTTCTTCTTCTTCTTTTTCTTTTTTGTTCTTCTTTTTCTTCTTGTTGTTGCTGTTCTTCTCCTTCTTCTTCTTCTTTTTCATCTTAATCGTCCTCTTCTCTCTTCTTCTCCTCATCCTTCTTCTTCTTCTTCTTCCTCTTCTTTGTCTTCTTCATCTTTTCTTCTTCTTCTTCTTCTTCTTCTCTTGTTTTTCTTCTTCCTCATCTTCTTCTTCTTCTTCATCCTTCTCTTTGCCTTCTCCTTCAATCTTCTTCTTCTTCTTCTTTATTTCTTAAACCTCTTCTCCAACTTCTACTTCATTGTATTCTTCTTCTTCTTCTTTTTATTCATCTTTGTCTTCTTCTTCTCTTTCTTCTTCTTCTTCTTTTTCTTCATCTTTCTTCTTCTTCTTCTTCTCTTCATTGTCTTCTTCTTGCTTCTTCTTCTTCTTCTTCTTCTTCATCTTTTTTTTTCTTCTTCTTCCTCTCCATCTTTTCTTCTTCTTCTTCTTCTTCTTCTACTTCTTCAACAACTTCTTCTTCTTCATCTCTTCATCTCCTTCCCTTTCTTCATTTTCTTCTTCCTCTTCATCTTCTTCTTCTTGATCTTTTTCTCCTTCTTCTTTTTCTTCTTCTCTTGTTCCCCTTCTTTTTCTTCTTCTTCTTCTTCTTCTTCCTCTCTTCTCCTTCTTCTTCTTGTTCCTATACTTCTCTTTCTTCTTCATCTCTTTCTTCTTCTTCTTTCTTCTTCTTCGTTTTCTTCTTCTTCTTCTTCTTCTTCTTATTCGTCTTCTTCATCTTCTTTTTCGTCTTCTTCGTCATCTTCTTCTTTTTCATCTTCATCTTCTTCGTCTTCATCTTCTTCTTCTTTGTCTTCTTCTTCTTCTTCTTCTACTTCTTCTTCATCTTCTTCTTCTTCTTCTTCTTCTTTTTTCTTCTTTTAATTTTCTCTTCTTCTTCTTCCTCTTCATCTTCTTTGTCTCTTTCTTTGTCTTCTTCATCTTCTTCTTTGTCTTTTTCTTCTTCTTCTTCTTTCTTCTTCTTCTTTCTTCTTTTTCTTTCTTCTTCTTCTTCTTCTTCTTGTTCATGTCCTTCTTCTCCTTCTTCTTCTTCGTTACTTCTTATTCTTCTTCTTCTTCTTCATCATCATCATCTTCTTCTTCTTCTTCTTCTTCTCCTTCTTCTTGTTCCTTCTTCTTCTACTTCTTCTTGTTCTTCTTCTTCATCCTCGTACCTCGTCGTCGTCGTTATTGTCGTCGTTGTCATCTTCCTCATACTTCACCCTCATCCTTGTCTTAGTCTTGGTTTTCCTGCTCACCCTTGTCATCGTCCTCGTCCTTGTCCTAGTCCTCATCCTTGCCTCTCCTCTTCCTCTTCCCTCTTCTCTCTTCCACTTCTTCTTCCTCTTCCTCTTCCTCTTCTTCTTCCTCTTTCTCTTCGTCTTACCATTCTTCTTCTTCTTCCTCTTCTTCTTCTTCTTCTTCTCTTCTCCTTCTCCTTCTTCTTCTTCTTCTGCTTCTCCTTCTTCTGGTTCTTCTTCTCCTTCTTCTCCTCCTTCTTCTCCTCCTTCTTCTCATTCTTCTTAGCCTTCTTCTTCTCCTTCTTCCTCTCCTTCTTCTTCTTCTCCTTCCTTTTCTTCTCCTCCTTCTTCTCCTTCTCTTCTTCTCCTTCTCATTCTTCTCCTTCTCCTTTTCTTCTTCTCGTTCTTCTTCTTCTTCTTCTTCTTCTCCTCCTCCTCCTCCTTCTTCTTATCCTTCTTCTCCTTCTTCTTCTTCTCTTTCTTCTTCTTCTTCCCGTTCTACTTCTTCTTCTTCTCCTTCTTCTTCTCCTTATTTTTCTGCTCCTTCTTTTTCTTCTCCTTCTTCATCATCATCTTTTTCTTCATCATCATCATCATCATCATCATCAGCTTATCCTTCTTCTCTTCTTCTTCTTCTTCTTCTTTCTCTTCTTCTTCTTCTTTTTCTTCTTGAAGTTCTATGTGCTTAATGTAAACCCACAAAAAGGGGGTAAATTGTGGTTCAACTTTAAATCGAGCCAACAACCACCTCCAACCATTGTTGGGAAAATAACAAATAAAATTCACAAATTACAAGCGAGATTTTTCGTACAGTTCACCTCAACATACTTGCGATTTTACCTGCGGCTAATACTGAACCTACTTGAGTTTTTTTTTTGGCTCAACTCAAAGTCGGGGCTTTTGCAGAATTTTTAGGATGGCCCTTACCCCAAGGAAACAAATGCAAAAATTGCAACAAATTATAAACTTATTACAATTTAAACTAAGTATGAGGCACACTCATTATCGAAAAGACGGAGGAAAAAAATAGAAAATAGGTTAAGCAAAAACCTAAAATTTTGGAATCCATCTTGCCCATTCTCTTCATGAATTTGGAAGCACCGTATGCTCTTGAAATTGCTCAAAATTGTTATTTGAAAGCTTTAAGAAGTTAGCAATAGTAACCTGTTGGATTTTTTCAACCTTCCCTATTTATAGAGCCCAAAATTTGAGCTCTAAATCCACTTCTAACGGCTCTAAAATGAACTAACCGTTTGGGTAATGGAGACAAAGTAGTCATCGTTCAATTTATTGTCCTAAAAGGGATGTTCTGATGAATCTCAAATTTATTGTTCGAGATAAATCTTGGTCGTTGGATCTAGGCGGCCCTTGGTCAGGGCTGTTGAATCGTGAAATGATTGTCCTGCATGTATTAAAAATTTATGTCCAGAAATCAAATAAGATAGAAACTTACTGTAGTGTTTGAATCCTCTTGCAGATTTGGCTCGAGTTCGAATCTTCTGTTTGTCATTTTACTCTTAATACAGTAATTTACCTTGATTAATCTAAGTCGTTCGATCGAGCCTGCCCTTCTGCCCTCTTTCACAATCGAATTAGAGTTTAGTCCCACATCATCAAAATGACATTACGATTGCTCTCTATAACACTTTGGGTTCAATGTCTCTCAAGCCATTTGGGATTGGCTCCGCCTTCCTCGACCAAGATTTCATCACTTGGTCTTTGTTTGACTTGATCTCGCACTTATTCTGGTTAACTCTCTCTGCGAGCTGAGTTCGCACTTGTTCTGCACTTGTTCCGTTCAACAGCTACATGCTGATTGCTCACTTCTTCCATTTAGGAGCTCTTCCTGTGCCTTTTGGGCTTTGCTCGCCCCTTTTGGTTCTTTCAAATAATTTTTACTTTATTTTATTTTTTAAATCCTTAAAGCCTGGATGGATCAGCCGTAGGGTTAGATCGACCCGCCCAATGCTACAGTGAAAAACTTTCGAGACTAAAGTGGTTTTATAGTGTCTTTTGAGAATTTTTGTGCCAAAATTTGAATATAAGTATACAAAAATAATTTTATATTATGATAGTATTACAAGTGTCTTAAATGACTATGAAAAGAAATTTATGAAAAATAATTTCAAAATAATTTTAAAAATCAAATACTAATGTCTATACTTTTCCTTCTTCTACTTCTCCTTCTTCTTCTTCTATACAAAAAATAATTTTATATTATGATAGTATTACAAGTGTCTTAAATGACTATGAAAAGAAATTTATGAAAGATAATTTCAAAATAATTTTTAAAAAATCAAATACTGATGTCTATACTTTTCCTTCTTCTACTTCTCCTTCTTCTTCTTCTTTTTCTTTCCTCCTCTTCTTCTTGTTCTTGTTCTTCTTCTTCTTCTTCTTTTCCTTCATCTCTTCATTCTCCTTCTTCTTCTTCTTTTCTTTTCCTCTTCTTCTTCTTGTTCTTGTTCTTCTTCTTCTTCTTCTTTTCCTTCATCTCTTCATTCTCCTTCTTCTTCTTATTATTCTTCTTTCTTTTCTTCTTCTTCTTCTTCTTCTTCTTTCTTTATCTCTTCTTCTACTTCTTTTTCATTTTCATCATCTTCTTCTTCTTTTTCATCATCATCATCTCATCTTCTTTTTTCTTCTTCTTCTTCTTCTTCTTCTTCATTTAGTTCTTCTTCTTCTTCTTCTACTTCTACTTCTTCTTCTTCTTCTTCTTCTTCTTCTTCTTCTTCTTCTTCTCCTTCTTCTTCCTCTTCTTCCTCTTCCTCTTCTTCGTCTTGTTCTTAATTGTCTTTATCTTCTTTTTCTCTCCAACTTCTTTTTTTCTTCTTCATCCTCTTCCTTTTCTTCTTCTTCTTCTTCTTCTACATCTTCTTCTTCTTCACCTTTCTTCTTCTTCTTTTTTTTCTTGTTCTTGTTCTTGTTCTTGTTCTCTTCTTCTTCTTCTTCTTTTCTTCTTCTTTTTATTCTTCTTCCTCTTCTTCTTCTTCAACATCTTCATCTTCTTCTTTTTCATCTTCTTTTTAGTCTTCATCATCGTCTTCTTCTTCTTCTTCATCATCATCTTCTTCTTCTACTTTTTCTTCTTCTACTACTTTTTATTAATCATCACCATCTTCTTCTTCTACTTCTTCTTTTTCTAATTGTTCTTTGGCTTCTTCATCTTCTGCTTCTTGATCTTATTCTCCTTTTTCCACTTCTTCTTCTTTGTCTAGTTTTTCTTCTTCTTCTTCTTCACCTTCTTCATCTTCCACAACTTCTTTTTCTTCTACTTCTTCTTCTTCTTCTTATTCTTATTCTTCTGCTTTGTCTCCATCTTCTTCTTCTTCTTCTTCTTCTTCTTCTTTTACTCCGTCTTCTTCATCATCTTCTTCTTCTTCTACACCTTCTTCGTCTTCTTCTACTTCTACTTCTTTCTCTTCTTCTTCTGTCTTCTTATTCATCTTCTTCTTGCACTTCTTTTCCATCATCTACTTCATCTTCTTCTACTTGTTCTTCTTCCACTTTTCTTCTTTGACATGGTTTTGTTCTTCCTCTTCTTCTTCTTCTAATTCTTCTTCTTGTTCTTCTTCTTCTACTTCTTCTTTTTATTCTTCTCTTTCTTCGTCTTCATCTTCGTCTTATCGTTCTTCTTTTTCTTCTACTTTTTCATCCTCTTCTTCTAATCTTTCTTCTTCTTATTCTTATTATTCTTTTTCTTCTTCTTCTTCTCCTTCTTCTTTTTCTACTTCTTTAACTTCTTTGACTTCTTCCTCTTATTCTTCCTCATCATCCTCTTCTTGTTCTTCCTCATCTTCTTTGTCTTCTTCTTCTTCTTTGCATTCTTCTTCTTCTTCTTTGCATTCTTCTTCTTCTTCTTCAACTTTGTCTTTTCTTCATCTTCTTCATCTTCTTCTTTGTCTCTACTTCTTTTTCCTCTTCTTTTTGTTGTTCTTGTTCTTGTTCTTCTTCTTCTTCTTCGTCTTTTTCTTCATCATCTTTTTATTCTCCTTCTTTATTTTCTTCTTCTTTTTCATCTTCTTCTTCCTATTCTTCTTTGCCTTCTTTTTCTTTTTCTTAGTCTTCTTCGTCTGCCTCTTCTTCTTTGTCTTCTTCTTTTTCTGCTTCTTCTTCTACTCTGTCTTCTTCATCATCATCTTCTTCTTCTTCTTCATTTCTTCATCTTCTTCTTCTTCTTCTTGTTTTTGTTCTTTTTCGTCCTCTTATTCATCTTCTTCTTGCACTTCTTTTTTCTTCATCTTCTTCTTCTCTTCTTCTTCCACTTTTCCTTGTTTGACATGGTTTTATTCTTCTTGTTCAACATCTTTTACTTCTTTTTCATTTTTCTTAGTCTTCTTCGTCTGCTTCTTCTTCTTCGCCATTTTCTTTCCTTCTCAACTTCTTCTTCTCATTCTTCTTCAAGTTGTTCTCCTTGTTCTCCTTCCTTTTGTTCTTCCTCTTCTTCTTCTTCTACTTCTTTCCCTTCTTCTTCTTGTTCTTCTTCCTCTTCTTGTTCTTCTTCTTCTTTTTTTTCTTCTTCATCTTCTTCTTTGTCTTCTTCTCCTCTTTCTTCTTCTTCTTCTTCTTCTTTTATTCTTCATCTTCTCTTCCTTTTCAGTCTTCTTCAACTTCTTCTTCATTTTCTTCTTCTTTGTTTTCTTCTTCATCTTCTTCTACTTATGCTCCCTCTACTTCTCCATCTTCTTCTTCACCTTCTTCTTTTTCTTCTTCTTATTCCACTTCTTCCTCCCCTTCTTCTCTTCAACATCTTCTTCTTCTCTTTCTTCCTTCATCATCTTCTTCATCATCTTCTTCTTCTTCTTCTTTCTCATGTTATTCTTCTTTTCCTTTGTCTTCTCCCACTTTTTTCTTTGTCCTCTTCTTCTTCTTCTTTGTGTCTTTCCTCTTCTTCTTCTTGCTCAACTTCTTCTTTTTCTTCTTCTTCTTCTTCTTCTTGTTTTTCTTCTTCTAATTCTTCTTCTTCTTCTTCTCTGTTTTTTCTTCATCTTCTTCTTCTTCTTCTTCTTCTTCTTTTTCTTCTTCTTCTTCTTTTTCTTCATCTTCTTCTTCTTCTTTTTGGTCTTCTTCTTCTTCGTTCTTTTCTTCTTCTTCATCTTTTCTTCTTCCACTTCTTCTCCTTCTTCTTCTTCTTCTTCTTCCCCCTCTTCTTCTTCTTGTTCTTCATCTTCTTCTCCTTCTTCTTCTTCTTCTTCTTCATCGAATTCTTATTATTATTATTCTTCTTCTTCTTCTAATTTTTCTTCTTCATCTTCTTCCACTTCTTCTTTGCCTAGTTTTTCTTCTTCTTCAACTTCTCCTTCTTCTTCTTCTTCTTCTTCTTCTCCTTCTTCATCTTCCACGACTTCTTCTTCTTGTACTTCTTCTTCTTCTTCTTATTCTTATTCTTCTACTTTGTCTCCATCTTCTTCTTCTTCTTCTACTCCATCTTCTTCATCTTTTTCTTCTTCTTCTTCACCTTCTTCGTCTTCTTCTTCTTTTACTTCTTTCTCTTCTTCTTCGTCTTCTTATTCATCTTCTTCTTGTACTTCTTTTCCATCATCTACTTCTTCTTCTTCTACTTGTTCTTCTTCCACTTATCTTCTTTGACATTGTTTTTGTCCTTCCTCTTCTATCTTTTTCTAATTCTTCTTCTTGTTCTTCTTCTTCTACTTCTCCATTTATTCTTCTCTTTCTTCCTCTTCATCTTCTTCTTATCGTTCTTCTCGTTCTTCTACTTTTTCATCCTCTTCTTCTAATCCTTCTTCACCTTATTCTTATTATTCTTTTTCTTCTTCTTCTTCTCCTTCTTCTATTTCTTCTTCTTCTTCTTTCTCTACTTCTTTAACTTCTTTGACTTCTTCCTCTTCTTCTTCCTCATCATCCTCTTCTTCTTCTTCCTCATCCTCTTCGTCTTCTTCTTCTTCTTCTTTGCATTCTTCTTCTTATTCTTCTTCAACTTTGTCTTTTCTTCATCTTCTTCATCTTCTTCTTTGTCTTCTACTTCTTTTTCCTCTTCTTCTTCTTGTTCTTGTTCTTCTTCTTGTTCTTCTTCTTCTTCTTCTTCTTCGTCTTTTTCTTCATCATCTTCTTATTCTTCTTCTTTATTGTCTTCTTCTTTTTCATCTTCTTCTTCCTATTCTTCTTTGCCTTCTTCTTTTTCTTTTTCTTAGTCTTCTTCATCTGCCTCTTCTCTTCGTCTTCTTCTTTTTCTTCTTCTTCTTCTTCTACTCCATCTTCTTCATCTTCTTCTTCTTCTTCTTCATTATCTTCGTCTTCTTCTTCTTCTTCTTCTTCTTCTTCTTCTTGTTCTTCTTCGTCTTCTTATTCATCTTCTTCTTGCACTTCTTTTTCTTCATCTTCTTTTCATCTTCTTCTTCTTCATCTTCTTGTTCCACTTTTCTTCTTTGACATGGTTTTCTTCTTCCTCTTCTTCTTCTTCTTCTAATTCTTCTTCTTGTTCTGCATCTTTTACTTTTTTATTTTTATTTTTCTTAGTCTTCTTCGTCTGCTTCTTCTTATTCGCCATCTTCTTTCCTTCTTCAACTTCTTCTTCTCCTTTTTCTTCAAGTTGTTCTCCTTCCTTTTATTCTTCCTCTTCTTCTTCTTCTACTTCTTTCTCTTCTTCTTCTTGTTCTTCTTCCTCTTCTTGTTCTTGTTCTTGTTCTTGTTCTTCTTCTTTTTCTTCTTCATCTTCTTCTTCGTCTTCTTCTCCTCTTCTTCTTCTTCTTCTTCTTCTTCTTCTCCTTCTTTATTCTTCATCTTCTTCTTCCTTTTCTGTCTTCTTCTCTTCTTCTTTGTTTTCTTCTTCTTCTTCTTCTTCTACTTATCATCCCTCTACTTCTTCATCTTCTTCTTCACCTTCTTCTTTTTCTTGTTATTATTCCACTTCTTCCTCCCCTTCTTCTTCTTCAACATCTTCTTCTTCTCTTTCTCCTTCATCATCTTCTTCATCTTCTTCTTTTTCTTCTTCTTTTTTGCCTTATTCTTCTTTTTCTTTGTCTTCTCCACTTTTTCTTTTTCCTCTTCTTCTTCTTCTTTGTGTCTTTCCTCTTTTTCTTCTTCCTCATTCTCTTCTTTTTCTCTTCTTCTTCTTCTTGTTGTTCTTGTTTGTCTTCTTCTAATTCTTCTTCTTCTTCTTCGTTTTCTTCTTCTTCTTCTTCTTCTTCTTCTTCTTCTTTGCTTCTTCATCTTCTTCTTCTTCTTTTTGGTCTTCTTCTTCTTCGTCCTCTTCTTCTTCTTCATCTTTTTCTTCTTCCGCTTCTTCTCCTTCTTCTTCTTATTCTTCTTCCCCCTCTTCTTCTTCTTGTCTTCTCATCTCTTCTTCTCCTTCTTCTTCTTCTTCTTTAACGAATTCTTATTATTATTATTATTCTTCTTCTTCTAATTTTTCTTCTTCTTCTTCTTCTTTCCGTTCTATGTCCTCTTCAACTTCTACTTCTTTTTCCTCTTCCTCTTCATCTTCTTCCCCTTCTTCATCCTCTTCTTTGTCTTCATCACCTTCGTCTTTTTTCTTATGTTTCATCGTCTTCTTCTTCTTTTTGGTCATCTTCTTCTTCATCCCCTTCTTCTTCTTCTTCTTTTTCTTCTTCCACTTCTTCTCCTTTTTCTTCTTGTTCTTCTTCTTCTCCTTCCTCTTCTTCTTCTTGTTCTTCATCTTCTTCTCCTTCTTCTTCTTCTTCTTCGACTTCTTCTTCTTCTTCTTCTTCTAATTTTTCTTCTTCTTCTTCCTCTTCTTCTTCTTCTTCTTTCCCTTCTGTCCTCTTCATCTTCTTCTTCTTTTTCTTCTTCCTCTTAAATCTTCTTCCCTTTCTTCATCCTCTTCTTTGTGTTCATCACCATAGTCTTTTTTTCTTATGTTTCGTCATCTTCTTCTTCTTCTATTTCTTCCTCTTCTGCTAGTTTGTCTTCTTCTTCTTATTCCCCTTCTTCTTCCTTCTTCCTTCTTCTTCTTCTTCTTCTTCTTAATCTTCTTCATCTTCTTCTTCCTTATCTTCTTCCTCTTCTGCTTCTTCCTCTTCTTTATCTTCATATTCTTCGTCTTCGCCTTCTTCTTCGTATTCTCCTTCTTCTTCGTCTTCATCTTTCTCTTCTTCTTCTTCTTCTTCCATTTCTTCTTCTTCTTCTTCCTCTCCTCTCCTCCTCCTCTCCTCCTACTTATTCTTCTCTACTTCTTTGTCTTCATCATCAACATCCTCATCTTCTTCTTCTTTTATTCTTCTTCTTCATTTATTCTTCTTCTTCTTCTTCTTCTTCTTCTCCTCCTCCTTTTTCTCTGCTCCTTCTTCTCCTTCATCTTCTTATCTTTATTCTTCTTCTACTTCTTCTCCTTCTTCTTCTTCTTCTTCAAATTCTTCATCTTCTTCTTCTTCCTCTTCTTCTTCTTCTTCTTCCTCTACTTTTACCTTATCTTCTACTTCTTCTTCTGTTTCATCTTCTTATTCTTCTTCCTCTTCTTCTTCTTCTTCTTCTTCTTTTTCTTCTTGTTTTTCTTCCTCTTCTTCTTCATCATCATCATCTTCTTCTTCTTCTCTTTTTTCTTCTTCTTTTCCTCATCTTTTTCTTCCTATTCTTCTTCTTCTTCTTCTTCTTCTTCTTCATTGTCCCATTTCTCATTTGCTTATTTCTTCTTCTTCTCCTTCTTCTTCGTCTGCTTCTCCTTCTTCTTTCTCCTCTTCTTCACATTCTTCTTCTTTTTCTTCTTTGCCCTTCTTCTTCTTCTTCCTCTTCTCTTCTTCTTCTTCTTAATCATCTTCTTGTTCTTCTTCATTCTTTTCTCTCTTCTTTTTTTGGCTTCTTCTTTTTTTCCTTCTTCCACATCTTCTTATTCTTCTTCTTCTTCGTCTTCTTCTTCTTTTTTTTTCTTCTTCAGCTTCTTCATCTTCTACTTCCTCTTCTTCTTCATCTTCCTCTTCTTCTTTTTCTTTCTCTTCTTCTTCTTCTTCTTCTTCTTCTTCTCCTTCTACTTCTTCTTGGTCTTCTTCTTCTTCTTCCTCTTCCTTTTCTTCTTCTCCTTCTTCTTTTCTTCTTTTCTTCTTCTTCTTCTTTTTCTTCTTCTTCTTCTTCTTTGTCTTCTTCTTCTTCTTTGTCTTCTTCTTCTTCATCTTTGCCTTAGTATTATTCTTCTTCTTCTTCTACTTCTTCTTCTACTTATCTTTCTATTCTTCTCCTTGTTTTTGTTCTTCTTCTTCCTCTTTTTCTTCTTCATCCCCTACTTCTTCATTGTTTTCTTCCATATGCTTTTCTCTTAGCTTCTTTTTATTCTTCTTCTTCTTCTTCCTCTTCTGCTTCTACTCTTCTTCATCTTCTTCTTTTTCTCTTCACTCTTCTTCTTTTTCATCATCATCATCTTCTTCTTCTTCTTTTTCTCTTCTTCCTCTTTTTCTTATTTTTCTTCTCCTTCTTCTCGATCTTCTACATCACCATCATCATCATCTTCTTTCTTCTTATTCTACTTCTTCCTTATCTTCTTCTTTTTCTTCATCATCATCATCTTCTTCTTCTTCTTTTTCCTCTTCTTCTTCTTACTTTTCTTCTTCTTCTTCATCTTCTTCTTATTTTTCATCTTCCACTTCTTCTTCTCATTATTCTTGTTTATTTTCTTCTTCTTCAAATTCTACTTCTACTTCATCATCTAGTTCTTTTTCTTCATCATCATTTTCATCTTTTTCTTATTCTTTTTCTTCCTCGTCTTCTCCGTCTTTGTCTTCTTCTTCTTCTTCTTCTTCTTCTACTTCTTCTTCTTCGTCTTCTTCTTCTTCTTCTTCTTCTTCGACTTCTTCTCCTTCTCCTTCTTCACCTTCTTTTTCTTCTTCTTTCCTGTCTTTTTCTTTGTCAAAATCTTCTTCTTTTCTTTCTTCTTCTTCAACTTTTTGTTCTTCTTTTTCTTCTTCTACTTCTTCTTCTTCTTCTTCTACTTCTTCTTCCTTATCTTGTTCTTCTTCTCCTTCTTCTTCTCCGTCTTCTCGATCTTCTTTTACTTGTCTTTCTTCGTCTTCTTCTTTTTATTTCTTCTACTTCTTCTTCTTCTTCATTATCGTCCTCTTCTTCTTCTTCATTATCGTCCTCTTCTTCTTCATCTTTGTATTCTTCTTCTTTGTGTTCTTCTTCTTCTTCTTCTTAATTTTCTTTCTTGTTCTTCTTCTTCGTCTGCTTCTACATCTTCTTCTTCATCTTCTTCTTCTTTTTCTTCTTCTCGTTCTTCTTCTTCTTCTTCTTCTTCTTCAACTGCTTCTTCTTCTCCCTCTCCTTCTTCTTATTCTTCTTCTTCACCTTTTTCATCTTCTTTTTCTTCCTCCTTCTTCTTCTTCTTGTTCTTCATCTTCTTCTTCTTCTTAATCATCTTTTTTTTCTTCTACTTTATTTTTTTCTTCTTTTTCGGCTTCTTCGTCTTTGCCTTCTTCTTCCTCTTCTTATTCTTCTTCTTCCTCGTCTTCTTCACCTTCTTCATCACTTCTTTGCCTTCTTCTTTTTTTTGTCTTCACCTTCTTCTTCTTCTACTTCAACTTTTTTCCTCTTCTTCTCTTTCTTATCCTTCTCCTTCTACTTCTTTTTCTTCATTTTCTTCTTCTTCTTCTTCATCATCATCATCTTCTTCTTCTTGATCTTCTTTGTCTTCTTCTCTTTCTTCTTTTTCTTTTCCTTCTTGTACTTCTCTTAGAAAAAGAAGAAGAAGATGATAATGAAGAAGAAGAAGAAAAACTAAGAAGAATGCAAAGAAGAAGAAGAAGATTGAGAAGAAAAAGAAAAGGAAAAAAAGTGGAAGAAGTAGATGACGAAGAAGATGAAGACGATGAAGAGGAGGAAGAAAAAGACGAAGAAGAAGAAAAAGAAGAAGATGACGATGACGATGACGAAGTAGAAGAAAAAGAAAAGGGGAAGATTAAGAAGATGATTAAGACAAAGAAGAAGAAGAAGAAGAAGAGAAAGAAAAAGAAGAAGAAGAAGAAAAGAAAAAGTATAAGAAGAAGAAGAAGAAGAAGAAAAAGAAGAAGCAAAAGAAGATGGCAAAAAACAGAAGAGGAAAGTCGAAGAAGATGAAGACAAAGAAGAAGAAGAAGAAGGGATAGTTGAAGAAGAAGAGAAAGAACAAGAAGAACATGATGATGATGATGATGATGATGATGACAATGATGAAGATGAAGGAGAAGAAGAAGAAGAAGATGATGAAGAAGCTTAAGTGTAAGAGGAAGAAGGAGAAGAAGAATAAGAAGAAGATAAGGAGGAGGAAGAAGAAGAATAAGAATAAGAAAAAGAAGAAAAAGAACATTAATAACAATAAGAATAATAAATGGAGAAAAAGAAAAAAAAATTAGATGAAGTAGTAGAAGAAGAAGATGGGGATGTAGAAGAATGAGAAGAAGAACGAGAAGATGAAGAAGAAAAAGAAGAAGTAGAAGAAGAGTAAGAAAAACAAGAAGAAGAAGAAGAAAAGGAGACAAAGACGAAGAAAAATAAGAAGAAAAAACAAACAAGCAGTAGTGGGAGATGAAGAAGAAGAAGAAGAAGAAGAAAAAGAAGTAGAAGAAGAGGAGGAGGAGGAAGAAGAAGAAGAAGAAGAAGAAGAAGAAGAACAAAAAGATGAAGAAGAAAAGAAGAAGGAAGAATAAGATGAAGAGAGCAAAGAAGAAGTAGTAGACCAAGAAGAACAAGAACAACAACAAGAAGAAGTAATAGAGGAAGAGGAAGAAGAAGAAGGAATAAAGGGAGAAGAAGAAGAAGAAGCCGAAGAAGAAGAAGAACAAGAAGAAGAAGAATAATAAAAAGAAGAAGAAGAAGACGATGCAGACGAAGAAAAGAAGAAGAGGAAGAAGAAGAAGAAGAAGAAGAAGGAGAAAAAACAAAAGAGGAAGAAGAACCAGAAAAAGAAGAAATAGAAGGAGAATCTTCTCTAGATGAAGAAGAAGAAGAAGAAAAAGAAGAAGAAGTCGAAGAAGAAGAAGAAGAAGAAGAAGGTGATGATGATGATGAAGACGGAGAAGAATAAGAAGTAGAAGAAGAAGTAGAACAACAACAACAACAACAAGATGAAGAATAAGAAGAGGAAGAAAAAGAAGTAGAAGAAAAAGAAAAAGAAGAAGGAAGAATAGAAGAAGAAGAAGGGGAAGAACAAGAAAAAGGAGAAGAAGAAGTAGAAGAAGAGCAAGAAACAAAGGAAAAAGAAGAAGTTGAAGATGAGGAAGAAGGCAAAGAAGAAGAATAAGATGAAGAAAAACAAGACAAAGAAGATGAACAAGAAGAATAAGACCATGACGAAGAAGAAGAAGAAGTAGAAGAAGACTAAGAAGAAGAAGATGTAGAAGTAGAAGAAGAAGAAGAACAACAAGAACAAGAACAGGAACAAGAAAAAAAAGGAGATGAAGCCGAAGAAGAATAAGAATAAGGAGAAAAAGAAGAAGAATATGATGAACAAAAAGAAGAAGAGGAAGAGAAAGAAGAAGAAGTAGGAGAAGGAGATGGAGAAGAAGGAGAAGAAGATGATGAAGAAGAAGAACTAATAGAAAAATATGAAGGAGAGGGAGAAGAAGAAAGATTGGAAAAGTAATAGTAGAAGAAGAAGGAGAATAAGAATAAGAAGAAGAAGAAGAGGAAGAATACTATGATGAAGAAGAAGAATAAGAAAAAGACAAAGTTGAAAAAGAAGGTGAAGATAGAGAAGAAGAAGAAGATGATGAAGAAGAAGAAGGAGAAGAAGAAGAAGAAAAAGAAGAAGATGAAAACAAAGAGAAGACAAAGAAGAAGAGGAAAAACAAGAAGGTGAAGAATTAGAAGAAGAAAATGATGATGGTGATGAAGAAGAACAAGAAGAAGAAGAAGACAAAGAAGAAAAAGAAGAAGAAGAAGAAGAAGATGAAGAAGAAGAAGATGATTATGATGGAGAAGAAGAAGAAGAAGAAAAAGTAGTAGAAGAAGAAGAAGGTGAAGAAGAAGATGAAGAAGAAGAAGAAGAGGAGGAGGAGGAGGATGTTGAAGAAGAAAAAGAAGAAGAAAAATTTGAAAAACAACAATAAGTTGGAGAAGAAGAAGAAGAAGAGGAATAAAAAGGATGAGGAGAAGAAGAAGAAGAAGAAGAAAAATAAGAAGAGTAAAAATAAGAAGCAGGAGAAGAAGAAGAAGAAGAAGAAGAAGAAGAAGAAGAAGGAGAAGAAGAAGAAGAAGACGAACAAGAAGAAGAAGAAGAAGAAGAAGAAAAAGAAATAGAAAAAGAAGACAAAGAAGAAGAAGAAGAAGAAGAAGAAGAAGATGAGTAAGAAAAAGAAGAAAAAGAAGGTGAAGAGGTGGAAGTGGGAGAAAACTAAAAATATAAGGAAGATGAAGAAGAAGAAGAAAAAGAAAAAGAAGAAAAAGAAGAAGTATAGGAAGAAGAATAAGAAGAACAAGACAAAGAAGAAGAAGGAGAAGAAGAAGAAGGAGAAGTAGAAGAAGAAGAAGATGAAGAAGATGAAGAAGAAGAAGAAGAAGAAGAATAAGCAATTAAAGGAGAAGAAGTGGAAGAAGAAGAAGAAAAAGAAGAAGAAGAAGAAGGAAAAGAAGAAGAAGAATAAGAAACAAAAGAAGAAGAAGAAGAAGAAGAAAAAGACGAAGTAGAAGATGGAGAAGAAGAAGTAGAAGAAGAAGAAGGAAGTGGAGAAGAAGAAGAAGAAGACAAAGCAGATGAAGAAGAAGAAGAAGAAGATGAAAATGAGGAAAATGAAGAAGACGAAGAAAAAGAAGAAGAAGTCGAAGAAGAAAGAAGAAGAAGAAGAAGATGAAGAATAAGAATTAGAAGTAGAAGTTGAAGAAGAAGAAGAAGAACAACAAGAACAACAAAACGAAGAAGAAGAAGAAGTAGACGAAGAAGTGCAAGAAGAAGAAGAAGAAGAAAAAGAATAAGGAGAGGAAGAAGAAGAAGAAGAAGAGGATGAAGAAGAAGAAGAAGTAGAGGATGAAGAAGAAGAGGAAGAATAAGAAGAAGAAGAAGAATAAGAAGAAAAAGAAGAGGAAGGAAAAGAAGAAGAAGAAGAAGAAGAAGAAGAAGAAGAAAAAGAAGAAGAAAAAGGCAAAGACGAAGAATAAGAAAATGAAGAAGAAGCTGACTAAGAAAAAGAAGAGGAAGAAAATGAAGAAGCAGGAGAGGGAGAAGAAGAAGAAGAAGAAGAATAAGAAGGAGAAGAAAAAGAAGAGGAAGAAGTAGAAGAAGAAAAAGACAAAGAAGAAGAAGGAGAAGAAGAACAAGATAATGAGCTCAAAGAAGAAGATGAAGAAGAAGAAGAAGAAGAAGAAAAAGAAAAAGAAGAAGAAGATGAAGTAGAAGAAGAATAAGAAGAAGAATAAGATGAAGAAAAAAAGAGGAAGATAAAGAAGAAGAAGAAGAAGGAATAAAGGGAAAGAAGAAGGAGAGGAGGAGGAGGAAGAAGAAGAAGAAGAAGAAGAACACGAAGACTAAGAAGAAGAAGAAGAAGAAGAAGAAGAGGGAGAAGAAGAACAAGAAGAAAAAGAAAAATGAGAAGAAGGAGAAGAAGAGGAAGCCGAAGAAGAAGAAGAAAAAGTGGAAGAAGAAGAAGAAAAAGAAGAAGTCGAAGAAGAAGAAGAAAAATAAGAAGTAAATGAAGAAGAAGAAGAAGAAGGAAAAATGAAGAAGAAGAAGAAGAAGAACAAGCAGTAGAAGTAGAAGAAGGAATAGAAGGAGGAGGAGGAGAAGAAGAAGAAGAAGAAGAAGAAAAAGATGAAGATGAAGAAGAAGAATTATAAGTAGAAAAAGAAGAAGAAGGAGAAGTAGAAGATGAAGAAAAGGAAAAGGGAGAAGAAAAGAGGAAGAAGAAGACGAAGAAGAAGACGATGATTATCATGAAGAAGGAGAGGAAGAAAAAGAAGAAGAGGAAGTTGAAGAAGAAGAAGTGGATGAAGTAGAAGAAAAAGAAGAAGAAGACAAAGAAAAGGAAGAGGAAGAAGAAGAAGAAGAAGAAGAAGAAGAAGAACATGAAGATGACGAAGAAGAAGAGGAGGAAGAAGAAGAGAAAAAGAAGTAAAAGAAGAGGAAGAAGATGGAGAAGATGAAGACAAACAAGAGGAAGAAGAAGAAGAAGAGGATGATGATGATGTAGAAGAAGAAGACGAAAAAGATGACGATGATAACAAAGAAGAAGAAGAAGATGAAGAAGAAGTAGAAAGATGTAGAAGAAGAAGAAGATGATGATAATGAAGAAGAAGAATAAGAAGAAGAAAAAGAAGAAGATGAAGAATAAAGCAAGAAGAAGAAGAAGAAGAAGAAAAGAAGGAGAAGAAAAAGAAGAAGAAGTCGAAGAAGAAGTCGAAGAAGAAGAAGAAGAATAAGAAGAAGAAGAAGGAGAAGAAGATGAAGAAGAAGAATAGGAAGACAAAAAAGAAGTAGAAGATGGAGTGGAAGAAGAAAAGGAATAAAAAGTAGAAATAGATGAATAAGAACAACAACAAGAAGATGATGATGAAGAAGAAGAAAAGAAGAAGAAGAAGAGAAGAAGAAGAAAAAGAAGAAGAAGAAGAGGATGGAATAGAGGAAGGAGAAGAAGAAGAAGAAGAAGAAGAAGAAGAAGAAGAAGGAGAAGAATAAAAAGAAGTAGATCGTAGAAGGCGAAGAAGAAGAATAAGAAAAATAGTAAAGAAAAGAGGAAGAAGTTTAAGTAGAAGAAGAAGTTTAAGTAGAAGAAGAAGAATATTTTGAAGAAGAAGAAGAAAAAGAAGAAGATAAAGTGGAAGAAGATAAAGAAGAAGAAACGAAAGAAGAAGAAGAAGAGGAAGAAGATGATGAAGAAGATGAAGAAGACGAAGTGAAGGAGAAAAAGAAGGAGAGGAGGAACAAGAAGATGACAAATAAGATGAAGACGAAGAAGAGGTAGAAGTTGAAGAAGAAGAAGAAGACGATAAAGAAGACCACGAAAAAAAACAAAAAGAAGAAGATGAAGAAAAAGCAGACAAAGAAAAAGATGAACACGAAAAAGAAGAAGTAGAAGAAGACGAATAGAAAGAAGAAGAAGACGAATAGAAAGAAGAAGAAGAAAAAGAAGATGAAGTCAAAGAAAAAGAAGAATAAGAAGAAAAGGAAGAAGAAGAAGAAGCAAAAGAAAAAGAAGAAGATGATGAAAAAGAAGAAGAACAATAAGAAGATGAAGAAGAAAGAGAAGAAGAAGAAAAGATGAAGAAGTAATGGAAGAAGAAGAAGAAGAAGATGAAGAAGAAGAAGGAGAACAAAAAGACTAAGGAAGAAGAAGAAGAAAAAGACGAAGATGAAGAAGAACATGAAAAAGAAGAAGAAGAAGAAGAAGAAATTGAAGAAAAGAAAAAGAAGAAGAAGAAGAAGAAGTAGAAGAAGAAGACGATGAAGAAGAAGAGGAAAAAGACGAAGATGAAGAAGTCAAAGAAGAAGAAGAACTAGAAGGCGAAGCGAAAGAAGAGGACGATGAAAAAGAAGAAGAAAAAGCAGAAGAATAAGAAAGAAGAAGAAGAAGAAGAAGAAGAAGAAGAGGAAAAAGATGATGATGATGATGATGATAATGATAATGATAAAGAAGAAGAAGAAGAAGAAGAAGATGATGATGATGATGATGATGATGAAGAAAAAGAAGAAGAAGAATAAGATGAGAAAGAAGAAGAAGAAGATGAACAAGAAAAGACGAAGAAGAGGAGGAAGAAGAAGATGACGAAAAAGAAGAAGAAGATGAAGAAGAAGGAAAAGAAGAAGAAGAAAAAGAAGAGGAAGAAGAAGAAGAAGTTGAAGAGGAAGAAGAAGAAGAAGATGATGATGATGAAGGGGTGGAAGAAGAACAAGAAGAAGAAAAATAAGGGAAAGCAGAAGAAGGCAAAAAAGAAGGCAAAGAAGAAGAAGAAGAAGAGGTAGAAGAATAGAAGATGAATTAGAAGAAGAAGAAGAAGAAGAAGAAGAAGAAGAAGGTGATGATGATGATGAAGAAGAGGAAGAAGAAGAAGTCGAAAAAGATAACGATGCTGAAGAAGAAGAAGAAGTAAAAGAAGAAGAAGGCAAAGTAGAAGAAGAAGAAGAAGAATAACAAGATGAACAAGAAGAAGACAAAGAAGATGAAGAAGAGAAAGAAGAAGATGGAATAAAAAGAGAAGAAGAATGAGAAGAAGAGGAAGAGGAAAAAGAAGAAGAAGAAGAAGAAGAGGAAGAAGAATTAGAATAAGAATAAAAAGAAGAAGAAGAAGAATAAAAGAAGTAGATGAAGATGAAGAAAAAAGAAGTAGAAAAAGAACAAGAAGAACAAGAGGAAGAAGGAGAAGAAAAAGACAAAGAAGAAGAAATAGAAGAAGAAGTTAAAGAAGAGGAAGATGAAGAAGATGAAGAAGAAGAAGAAGAAGAAAAAGAAGCAGAAGTACTCCAAGAAGAAGAAGAACAAGAAGAAAAAGAAGAAGATGATGAAGAAGAAGAAGAAGAATAACAAGTAGAAGAAGAAGAATAACAAGTAGAAGAAGAACAAGAAGAGTAACAAGAAGAAGAAGAAGAAGAAGAAGAAGAAGCAAAGAAGAAGAAGATTCAAAAGAAGAAGAAGAAGAAGAAGAAGTGGAAGAAGATGATGAAGAAGAAGAAGAAGAAGAAATGGAAATGGAAGAAAAAGAAGAAGAAGAAGAAAAAGAAGATGTGGAAGAAGAAGAACAAGAAGAAGAAGATTAAAAAGAAGAAAAAAACAGAAAAAGATGGTGAACAAGATAAAGAAGAAGAAGAGAAAGAAAATGATGATAAGAAATATATGAATAAGAAAATGAAGAGGTAAAAGAGGGAAAAAAACATAATAGAAGAAGAAGACAAAGAAGAAAAAGAAGATGTAGAAGAAGAAGAACAAGAAAAAAAGATGAGGAAGAAGAAGAAGAAGAAGACAAAGATGAAGAAGAAGAGTCAGAATCAATAAAAGGTGCAGAAGAAGGTGAAGAAGTGGAAGAAGAAGAAAAAGAATATACAGAAAAAAAAGAAGTGGTAGAAGAAGGTGAAGAAGAAGAAGAAGAAGAAGACGAAGATGAAGAAGAAGAAGATGAGGAAAAAGAAGAACACGAAGAAAAAGAAGAAGAAGCCAAAGAAGAAGAAGAAGAAGAAGAAGAAGAATAAGTAGAAGAAGAAGAAGAAGGAGAAGAAGAAGAATAACAACAACAAAAAAAAGACAGAAGCAGATAGAGAAGAAGAAAAAGAAGAACAAGAACAAGAAGAAGACAAAGACGAAGAAGAAGCTGAAGAAAAAGAAGAAGAATAAGAAGAAGAAGAAGAAGAAGAAGAAGAAAAAGAAGAAGGAGAGAAAGGAGAAGAAGAAGAAAAAGGAGAAGTAGAATAATAAAAGAGAAAATAGAAGATGATGAAGAAAAAGAGGAATAAACTGAAGAAGAGAAGAAGAATTTGATGAAGAAGAAGAAGAAGACAAAGAAGAAGAAGAAGAGGACGAATAAGAAGAAGTCGAAGAACAAATTGAAGAAGAAGAAGAAGAAGAAGCATAATAAGGAGACAATGTAGAAGAAGAAGAAGAAGAAGAGGAAAAAGAAGAAGAAAAAGAAAGAGAAGACGAAAAGAAGAAGAAGAAGAAGAAGAAGAGGAAGAGGAAGATGAAGAAGACGAAAAGGAAGAAGAAGAAGAAGAAGAAGAAGAAGAAGAGAAAGAAGAAGAGAAGAAGAAGAGGAAGAAGAAGACGAAAAAGAAGATTAAGACGAAGAAGAGGAAGAAGAAGAAGATGAAGAAGAAGAAGAAGAAGAAGACAAAAAAGATGACAATGATAACGAAGAAGAAGAAGAAGAAGACGAACTAGAAGAAGAAGAAGAAGAAGAAGATGAAGAACAAGATGAAGATGGAATTAAAAGAGAAGAAGAATGAGAAGAAGAGGAAGAGAAGAAGATGAAGAAGAACTAAGAAGAAGAAGATGAAGAAGAATAAGAAGTAGAAAAAGACGAAGAAGAAGAAGAAGAAGAAGTAGAAGAAGTAGAAGATGATGAAGAAGAAGAAGAAAATAAAGGAGAAGGCAAAGAAGAAGAAGAAGAAGAAGATGAACTAGAAGATGAAAAAGTAGGAGAGAAAGGGCTAGAAGAATAATAAGAAGTAAAAGAAAAAGACTAAGAAGGAGAAGCAAAAGAAGAAAAAGTGGAAGTAGAAGATGAATAAGAAAAATAGGAACAATTTTTAAGAAGATGAAGAAGAAGAAGACGAAGAAGTTGGAGAAGAAAACAAGGAAGAAGAAGAAGATGAATAAGAAGTAGTCGAAGAACAAAATGAAGAAGATGAAGAAGAAGAAGAAGTAGAAGAAGAAGAAGATGATGAAGAAGAAAAAGTTGAAGAAGAAGAAGAAGGAGAAGAAAAGAAGAAGAAGAAGAAGAAAAAGAGAAGAAATGGAAGAAAAAGAAGAAGAAGAAGTGGAAAATAAAGAAAAAGAAGAAGACGAACCAGAAGTAGACAAGGAAGAAGAAGAAAAAGACGACAAAGAAGAAGTACGAGAAGAAGAAATAGAATAATAATAGCAATAATAGTAATAATAACAATAATAATAATAATATTAACAATGAGATGAAGATTAAGAAAAGGAAGAAAAGGAAGAAGAAGAAGGAGAAAAAGAAGGTGAAGAAGCAAAAGAGAAGAAGAAGACGAAGAAGAAGAAGACGAAGAAGAAGAAGAAGAAGAAGAAGAAGAAGAAGAAGAAGAACAAGATAAAGAAGAAGAAGAAGAAGAAGAAGAAGAAGAAAAAAAGGAAGAAGAAGAAGACAAAGAAGAAGAAGAAGAGGAAGTAGTAGATGCAGAAAAGGAGGAGATGATGAAGAAGAAGAAGTAGAAGACAAAGTAGGAGAAGGCAAAAAAGAGAAAGACGAAGAAGTGGACGAAGAAGAAGGCAAAGAAGAAGATCAAGGAGAAGAAGAAAAAGAAGAAGAAGAAGAAGATAAAGTTAGAGAAGAAGAAGAAGAAGAACAAGAGGAAGAAGAAGAAGATGAGGAGGAAGAAGAAGAAGAAGAAGACAATGAAGAAGAAGAATAAGAAGAAGTAGAAAAAGAAGAAGGCAAAGAAAAAGAAGAAGAAAAAGAAGAAGAAGAAAAAGAGGAAGAAGAAGAACAAGAATAACCACAACAAAATGAAGGAGGAGATGATGAAGAAGAAGAAGAAGAAGAATAAGAAGATGAAGAAGAAGAAGAAGAAGAAGAATAAACTATAGAAGTCGAAGAAGAAGTAGAGAAAGTGAACAAGAAGAAGAGAAAGAGAAAGAAGAAGAAGAATATGAAGAAGAAAAAGAAGAAGAAGAAGAAGAAAATGAAGAAGGCGAATAGGAACAAGAAGAAAACAAATAAGAAGAAGAAGAAAAGGGAAAAGAGGAAGAAGAAGAAGATAAAGAAAAATAAGAAGAAGAAGAAGAAGAAGAGGAAGAGGAAGAAGAAAAAAAGGAAGAAAAAGAAGAAGATGATGAAGACAAAGAAGAAGAAGAAGAAGAAAAAGAAGAATAAGAAGAAGAAGAAGACAAAGAATAAAAAGAAGAAGAAGAAGAAGACATAGAAAAAGAAGAAAAAAAGAGGGTGATGAAGAAGAAGATGAAGAGGATAAAAAAGAAAAATAGGAGGA
>JAIUJO010001603.1:7500-15000 GCA_023846275.1 Vanilla planifolia | reverse complement strand
AGAAGAAGAATAGGAAGAAGAAGAAGAGGTTGAAGAAGAAGAAGAAGTAGAAGAGGAAGAGGAGGAGGAAGAAAAAGTTGTACAAGAAGAAAAATAAGAATAATAATAATGTTAATGCGAAGAAGAAGAAGAAGAAGAAGAAGAATAAGAAGAAGAATGAGTAGGAGAAGAGAATGGGGAAGCGAAAGAAGAAGAAGACAAAGAAGAAAACGAAAAAGAAGAAGAAGAAGAAGAAGAAGAAGAAGAAAAAGAAGAAGAAGAAAAAGAAGAAGAAGACGATGAAGAAGAAAAAGAAGAAGAAGAGGAAAAAGTATAAGTAGAAGAGGAAGAAGAAGAAGAATGAGAAGAAGAAAAAGAAGAAAAAGAAAAAAGATGGAGAACAACAACAACAACAAGAAAAAGAATAAAAAGGAGGAGAAGATGAAGAAGAAGAAGAAGAAAAAGAAGAAGAAAAATAAGTTGAATAAAAATTAAAAGTAGTGTGAGGAGGAGAAGAAGAACAAGAAGAAGAAGAAGGAGAAGAAGGAGAAGAAGTAGAAGAAGAAGAAGAAGAGGATAAAGAAGAAGAAGAAGAAGAGGATAAAGAAGAAGAAGAAGAAGAGGAAGAAGATGAAGAAGGGGAAGAAAAAGAAGAAACAAAAGACGAAGAAGAAGAAGAAGAAGAAGAAGAAGAAGAAAAAGAAGAAGAAGAAGAAGAAGAAGAAGAAGAAGAAAATGAAGTAGAAGAGCAAGATGACAAAGAAGAAGATGAATAACAAGTAGTAGTAGTAGAAGAAGAAGAACAACAATTAGTTGATGTTAAATAAGAAGAAGAAGAAGAAGAAAAACAAGAAGATGAAGAAGAAGAAGAAGAAGAAGAATAAGAGAAGAAGACAAAGAAGTTGAAGAAGAAGGAGAAGAAGAAGAAGAAGACGAAGAAGACGACAATGCAAAAGAGGAAGAAGAAGAAGATGAAAATGATCAAGAAAAAGAAGTAAGTGAAAAATAAGAAGATGAAGAAGAAGAAGAAGAAGAAGTTAAAAAAATGAAGAAGAATATGAAGAAGAATATGAAGAAGAAGAAGAAAATAAAAACAAGAAAAGAAGTAGAAGTTAAAAAAGAAGAAGTTGATGATCACGAAGATGAAGAAGAAGAAGAAGAAGTAGAAGAAGAAGAAAAAGAAGAAGAGGATGAGGAAGAAAAACTAGTACATGAAGAAAAATAATAACAATAATGTGAAGAAGAAGAAGAAGAAGAATAAGACAAACCATGAGTAGGAGAAGAGAATGAGGAAGTGAAAGAAGAAGAAGACAGAAGAAAAAGAAGAAAAAGAAGAAAAAAAAGAACAACAAGAAAAAGAAGAAAAAAAGAAAAAGAAGAAAAAAAGAAAAAGAAGAAGAAGACGATGAAGAAGAAAAAGAAGAGGAATAAGAAGAAAAAGATGAAGCTGAAGAGGAAGAAGAAGAAAAATGAGAAGGAGAAAATGAAGAAAAAGAAAAAAGAAGAACAAGAACAACAACAACAAGAAAAAGAATAAAAAGGAGGAGAAGATGAAGAAGAAGAAAAAGAAGAAGAAGAAGAAGAACAAAAATAAGAAGAATGAAAATAAGAAGTAGCATGAGGAGGAGGAGGAGGAGGAGAAGAAGAAGAAGAAGAAGAAGAAGAAGAAGGAGAAGAAGTAGAAGAAGAAGAAGAGGAGAAATTAGAAAAAGAAGGGGAAGAAGAAGAAGAAGGGGAAGAAAAAGGTGAAACAAAAGACAAAGAAGAAGAAGAAGAAGAAGAATAAGAACAAGAACAAGAAGTAGAAGAACAAGATGACAAAGAAGAAGATGAATAACAGTAGTAGTAGTAGTAGTAGAAGAAGAAGAAGAAGAAGAAGAAGAACAACAATTAGTTGACGTTGAATAAGAAGAAGAAGAAGAAGAAGAAGAAAAGAAGAAGATGAAGAAGAAGAAGAACAAGAAGAAGATGAAGAAGAAGAAGAAGAAGAAGAAGAAGAAGAAGAAGAAGACGAATAAGAGAAGAAGATGAAGAAGTAGAAGAAGAAGGACAATAAGAAGAATAAGATGAAGAAGACGAGAAAGCAGAAGATGAAGAAGAAGAAGATTAAAAATATGAGGAAAAAGAAGTAAGCGCAAAATAAGATGATGATGAATAAAAGGAGGAGGAAGAAGAAGAAGAAGAAGCTAAACAAAATGAAGAATAAGATGAAGAAGAAGAAGAGGAAGAAGAAGAAGAAAATAAAAAGAAGAAAAGAAGTGGAAGATGAAAAAGAAGAAGATGATGATCACGAAGATGAAGAAGAAGAAGAAGTAAAAGTAGAAGAAGAAGAAGAAGAAGAAGAAGAAGAAGAAGAGGAGGAGAAGGATAAGGAAGAAAAAGTAGTACAAGAAGAAAAATAATAAGAATAATAATATAATAATAAGAATAACAATAATAATGTGAAGAAGAAGAAGATGAAGAATATGAAGAAGAACAATGAGTAGGAGAAGAGAACGAGGATGCCGAAGAAGGAGAAGAAGAAGAACAACAAGAAGATGAAAAGAAGAAGAAGAAGAAGAAAACGATAAAGAAGAGAAAGAAGAAGAAGAAAAAGAAGCTGAAGAAGAAGAAGAAGAAGAAGAATGAGAAGAAGAAGAAGATGAAGAAGAAGGAGAAGAAGAAGAAAAATAGGAAGAATAACAATAAGAAGTAGCAGGAGGAGGAGGAGAAGAAGAAAAAGAAGAAGAAGAAGAAGGAGAAGAAGGAGAAAAGGTAGAAGAAGAAGAAGAGGAAGAAGAATAAGAATTAGAAAAAAAAAGAAGCAACAAAAGAGGAAGAAGAAGAAGAAGAAGAAGAAGAAGAAGAAAAAGAAGAAGAAGAAGTCGAAGAAGAAGAAGAACAGGATGACAAAGAAGGAGAAGATTGACAAGTAGTAGTAGTAGTAGAAGGAGAAGAAGAAGAAGAAGAGGAGGAGAAGAAGATGATGAAGAAGAAGAAGAAGAGGAAGATGATGAAGAAGAGGAAGTGGGCAAACAAGAGGAAGAAAATGAAGACGAAGAAGATGAAGAAAAGGAAGAAGAAGACAAAGAAGGAGAAGTTGAAGGAGAAGAAGAAGAGGAAGAAGAAGAAGAAGAAGAAGAAAAGAAGAAGGTGAAGAAGATGAAGAAGAAGAAGAAAAAGAAACGGAGGAAGAAGAAGAACACAAACAACAACAACAAGATGAAGGAGCAGATGAAGAAGAAGAAGGATAAGAAGAAGAAAAAGAAGAAGAAGAAGAAAAAGAGGAAGAAGAAGAAGAGGAAGAAAAAGAGGAATGAACTGTAGAAGTTGAAGAAGTTGTTTTAGAAGAATGAGAAGTTTAATAAGAGGTAGAAGAGGAGGAGGAGGAAGAAGAAGAATATGATGTAGAAGAAGAAGAAAAAGAAAAAGAAGAATGCAAAGAAGAACAATGAGAAAATGAAGAATAAGAAAAAGAGGAAGGAGAAGAAGAAGGAGAAGAAGATAAAGAAAATGAAGAAGAAGAAGAAGAGAAAGAGGAAGAAGGAAACAAAAAAGAAAAAGAATAAGAAGATGAAGACGAAGAAGTTGAAGAAGAAAAAGAAGATTTAGAAGAAGAAGAAGACAGAATATAAAGAAGAAGAAGAAGAAGAAGACAACATAGAAAAAGAAGAGAACATAGAAGAAGAAGACAAAGAAAAGAAGAAAAAGAATGGGATGAAGAAGAAGACCAAGAAGAGGAAGATGAAGAAGAGAAAAGAGAAGAAGATGATGATGAAGAAGAATAATAATAAGAACAAGAACAAGAAGAAGAAGAAGAAGAACAAGAAAAAAAATGGGGAAGAAGAATAAGAAGAAGAAAAAGAGGAAATAACTGAAGAAGTCGATGAAGAAGAAAAGGAAGATGAAGATGATGAAGAAGAAGAAGGAGAAGAAAATGATGAAGTAGAAGAAGAAGAAGAATAAGAAGAAGTCGAAGCTGAAGAAGAAGAAGAAGATGAAGATGACGAAAAAGTAGATGAAGAAGTAAAAGAACAAGTAGAAGTAATAGTAGTAATAGAAGAGGAAGAAGAAGAAGAAAACAAAGAAGAAGATGAAGAAGAAGAAGAAGAAGAAGAAGAAGGAGACGAAAACGAAAAAGAAGAACAAGAACAACAAGAAGAAGAAGAAACAAAGAAGAAGAAGAAGATGAACAAGAAGTCGAATAAGTGGAATAAGAATAAGATGACGAAAAAGAAGAAGAAGAAGAAGAAGAAGACGAACAGGAAGAAGAAGAAGATGAAGATGAAGAAGAAGAGGAGGAAGAAGAAAAAGTACAAGAAGAATAATAAGAAGGAGGAGAAGAAGAAGAATAAAAAGAAGAAGAAGAAGAATAAGAAGAAGAAGAATAAGAATAAAAAGAAGAAAGAGAAGAAGAGGAGCAAGAAGAAGAAGAAGAAAAAGAAGACAAAATAGAAGAAGGTGAAGAAGAAGAAAATGAAGAGGAAGAAGAAGAAGGCACAAAAGAAGAAGAATAAGATGAAGAAGAAGAAAGCAAATAAAACGAAGACGAGGAAGAGGAAGAAGAAGAAGAGAATGAAGAAGAAGGAAAGAAAAAGAAGAAGAAGAAGAAGAAGAAGAAGAAGAAGAAGAGGAAGAAGAAGAAATAGAAGAAGAAGATGAAGAAGAAGTAAAAGAAGAAGAAGAAGAAGAAGATAAAGGAGAAGAAAAAGAAGATCTAGAAAAAGAAGGAGACACAGAAGAAGAAGAAGAAGAAGAAGTTGATGAAGAAGAAGAAGAAGATGAAGAAAAAGTAGATGAATAAGAAGAAGATTAAGAAGAGAAGAAGAGAAAGAAGAAGACAAAGAAAAAAAAGCAAAGAAAAAAAGAAGAAGAGAAAGAAGAAGGAAAGGAAGAAAAGGATGACAAAGAAGAGGAAGAAGATGAAGACAAAAAGGAAGAAGAAGAACAAGAAGACAACAAAGAAGAAGAGGAAGAAGAAGAAGAAGAAGTCAAAGAAGAAGATGAGGAAGACGAAGACGAAGAAGAAGAAGAAGAACTAGAAGAGGAAGAAGAAGAAGAAGAAAAGGAAGAAGAAGAAGAAGAAGACAAAGAAGAAGATGTGGAAGATGAAGAAGAAGAAGAAGAACTAGAAGAGGAAGAAGAAGAAGAAGAAGTGGAAGAAGAAGACAAACAAGAAGAAGAAGAAGGAGAAGAACAATAAGAAGAAAAACAATAAGATGAAGAAGAGATGAAGAGGAAGATGTTGAAGAAGAAGAAGAAGATGCTAAAGAAGAAGATGAAAAAGAAGAAAGAAAAGAAAAATAAGAGGAGGGCGAAGAAGATGTAGAAGAAGAAGAAGAGGAAGAATATGGAGTTGAAGAAGAAGAAGAAGAAGAATAGGCAGTTGATGATGAATAAGAAGAAGAAGAGGAAGAAGAAGAAGAAAAGAAGTAGATGATGAAGAATAAGAAGGAGATGAAGATGAAGAAGAATAAAAAGAAGAAGAAGAAGACAAAGAAGACGACAAAGTAGGAGGCAAAGAAGAAGATGAAAAAGATGAAGAAAAAAAAGTAAGCGAAAATGGAAGAAGAGGATGAAGAAGAAGAAGCAGATGAAGAAGAAGCGAAAGAAGAAGAAGAAGAAAAATATGTCGAACAAGAAGAAGAAGAAGAAGACAAAGAAGAAGAGGAATAAGAAGAAGAAGAAGGTGAAAAAGAGGAAGAAGAGGAAGAAGAGGCAGGCAAAGAAAAAGAAGAAGAAGAACAAAATAAAAAGAAGAACTGAAGTGGAAGAAGAAAAAGAAGAAGATGATGATCACGGTGAAGAAGAAGAAGAAGAATGTGAAGAACAAGAAGAAGTAGAAGAAGAAGAAGAAGAAGACAAAGAAGAAGATGATTAAGAAGAAAACGAAGAAGAAGAAGAAGACGATTAAGTTGAAAATGAAAAAGAAGTGGAAGAAGAAGAAGAAGAGGAGGAAGTAAAAGAATGAGAAGAAGAAAAAGAAGAAAAGGAAAAAAAGAAGAAGAAGAACAACAAGAAGAACAAGAATAAAAAAGAGGAGAAGATGAAGAGGAAGAAGAAGAAGAAGAAAAAAAAGAAAAATAAAAATAAGAGGAAGAAGAAAGAGGAGAACAAGAAGAAAAAGACAAAGCAATAGAAGTAGAAGCAAAAGTAGAAGTAGAAGAAGAAGAATGCCACAAAGAAGAAGAAGAGGAAGAAAAAGAGGAATTAGAAGACAAAGAAGAGCAAGAAGAATAAGAAAAAAGGAGTAGAAAAAGTCAAAGAAGAAGAAGAACAAGATGACAAAGAAGAAGAAGAATAACACATAGAAGAAGAAGAAGAAGAAGAATTGGAAGAAGACAAACAAGAGGAAGAAGACGAAGGCGAAGAAGAAGAAGGCAAAGAAGGTGAAGAAAAAGTTGAAGAAGATGAAGAAGGAGAATAAGAAGAAGAAGAAGAAAATCAAGAAGAAGAACACGAAGAAGAAGATGAAGAAGAAAATGGCCATGAAGAAGAAGAAGGAGAAGAAGAAGAAGAAGAAGAAGAAGAAGAAAAAGATGAGGAAGAAGAAGAAGAAGATGTTGAGGATGATCATTATTACGAAGATGAAGATGAAGAAGAAGAAGAACTAGAAGAAGAAGAATAAGAAGACGATGAGGAAGAAAAGGAAGAAGGAGAAGAAGAAGATAAAGAAGAGCAAGAAGAAGAAGAAGAAGAAGAAGAAGAACTTGAATTAGAAAAGAGGAAGAACAAGAAGAAGAAGAAAAAGAAGAGTAAGAAAAAGAAGAAGACGAAGTGGATGTAGAAGATGACGAAGGAGATACAGATGAAGAAGAGGAAGAAGAAGAAGACAAAGAAAAAGTGGAAGAAGAAGAAGATGAATAAGACGACGACGACGAAGAAGAAGAAGAAGAAGAAGTTAAAAAAGATGAAAAGAAGAAGGCAAAGAAGAAGAAGAAGAAGAAGGTGAAGAAGAAAAAGAAGAAGAAGAAGAAGAAGAAGAAGAAGAAGAAGAAAAAGAAGAAGAAGAAGATGAAGAAGAAGAATAAGAAGAGGAGGAGGAAATAGAAGAGGAATAAGAAGAAGAGAAGGAGGAAAAAGAAGAAGAAGAAGAAGAAGGAGAAGGGAAGAAGATGAAGAAGAGGAAGAACAAGGAAAATAAGAAGCGGGAGAACAGCAAGAAGAAGAAGTAGATGAAGAAGAAGAAGAAGAACAGGAAGAAGAAGTAGCAGAAGAAGAGGAAGAAAATGAAGAAGAAGAAGGCGACGAAGAAGTAGATGACTAAGTCAAAGACAATGAAGAAGAAACAGAAGAAGGAGGGGAAGAAAAAATAGAAGAAGAAAAGGATAGAAGAAGAAGAAGAAGATAAAGCAAAAGAAAAAGAAGAACAAGAAGAAGAAGAAAAAAGAAGAAGAGGAGGAAGAAGAAGGAATAAAAGGTGATGAAGAAGGAGAAGAAGAGGAAGAAGAAGAAGAAGAAGACAAAGAAGAAGAAGAAGAAAAAGAAAAAGAAGAAGAAGAAGATGAAAAGAAGAAGAAAAGGATGAAGGAAAATGAAAAG
>JAIUJO010001603.1:0-2500 GCA_023846275.1 Vanilla planifolia | reverse complement strand
AAGAGGAGGAAATAGAAGAAGAAGAAGAAGTAGTAGAAGAAGACAAAGAAGAAGAAGAAGAAGAAGAAGGAGAAGAAGAAGGTCAAGTACAAGAAGAAGAATGAGAAGAAGAAAGAGAAGAAGAAGAAAAAGGTGATGAAGAAGAAGAATAATAATATTAATAAGAAGAAGAAGAATAAGAAGAAGAACAAGACAAATGAGAGAAAGAAGTACAAGAAGAAGAAGACAAAAAAGAAGAAGAGGAAGAAGAAGGAGAAAAAGAAGAAAAAAAAGAAATGGAAGATTAAGAAGAAGCAGAAGAAGAAAAGAATAAGAATGAAGTTCTTTGTGCATAAGAAATTCTCACAAGAGGGGTGTGAATTGTGGTAAATAAAATTATTTCCTATTTTCGTTTTCAATTAAAAATTAAATCTTTTAAACATGAATAAGAAGAGATATAACTCAAAGATTTTTAAGATGTTTTGACTCAGAATCAAGCCCACATCCACTCCCAACAGGTGTTGGGAAAAACAACACTAAAATATCAAATTACAAGCGAGGTTTTTCGTACGGTTCACCTCAAACCTACTTGAGATTTTACCTACGACTAATCCCGATTCTACTTTAGTTTTTCTGGGCTTAACTATAACCTCGGGCTTTTGCATAATGCTGGGATGCCCTTACTGCAAAGAAACAATTGCAAAAATTGGCAACAAAGTATAAACTTAATACAATTTAAAACAAGAATAAGGCACACTAAATACCAAAAAGAGGGAGGAAAAGAAATTGAAAATAGTGGAAGCAAAAACCTCTAATTTGGGAATCCTTCTTGCCACATTCTCTTTTTGCATTTGGAAGCACCTTGTGCACTTGAAATTGCTCAAAATCATGATTTGAAAGCTTTGAGAACTTTGTAATTGTAAACCCATAGAAGTTCTTCATCTTTCCCTATTTATAAAGCTTAAATTTGCACTCTAAAATAACTCCAACGGCTCTTAAAATGAACTAGTAGTTTGGGTAATGGATGGAAAGTAGCCACCGTCCAAGTCGGGGCCCAAAAATGGACGTTTCTGATTGAGTCTCTTTTTTATAGTTCGAGATTAATCCTGGTCGTTCGATCTAAGAGGCCTTGATCTGGACCTTTTGACGTGCACAGGTGTCCTGCATGTATTAGAATTTTTTGTCAAGAAAACTAGTCAAATTAAAACAGTTATCGCAGAGATTACGCATCCTGGTGCATAACTGCTCAGCCCAAGTTCGTTTCTCCTGCTTGCTATTTTACATTGATTAATCTCAGTTGTCTGATCTCACTTGCCCTTTCGCCTTCTTTGACAATCAGATTGGACTTTACTCCCACATTGCCCAAATAACTTTGCCATTATGCTTTATACGGTATTCGGTTTGTATGACTCTCGAGCCGCTGTGGGGTTGGCTCCCACCATCCTTCACCAAGATTTCATCACTTGGTTCGGGTCGACTTGATCTCGCTCTGTTCTGTTTAGCATTGCCTGCGGTCTGAATTCCTTTGGACTATGGGTGCCCCTTCTGGGTCAATCCAACAATTTTTATTATGATATAATTTTTTTAATTTCTAAAGACCTTGACGGGCCAACGGTCGGGTTAGGTCGACCTGCCCAATGCTATAGTGAAAATTCCTGAGAGTAACGTTGTTTTAAGGTGTTTTGTGAGAATTGTTGTGCCAAAATTTTTTATATAAGTATACCAAAATAGTTTTATATTATCATAGTATTATAAGTTCCTAAATGACTATGAAAAGAAATTCATGAAAAATAATTCTTAAATAATTTTAAAAAATCAAATACCAATATCTATACTGTGCATAAATAATGCTTGGCCCAAAAATCAAAATTCAATAATTATTAATTTTATAATATTTTTAAATGTTAATACTACTAGTGTGTCATATCATCTCAAAATTTGGACATATCAAATTCAAGAAAAATAAAAAAAAATCCAAGTATGAAAATTTTAGTGCATGGCTTCAAATTTCTTGAAGCTTGTCATGACTCAAAGAGCCTTGAAGACCATTATTTTAGATATTTAAAGTTCATGGTTTGACTTAATTAAATATTAACAATTTTATTTATAGCAAACCCATATGAGATATAAACATTTATGCTTGATGCATCAAACATAAGGATGTAACAAAGAAGAAGAAGAAGAAGAAGAGAAGATGAAGAAGATGATGAACAAAAAGAAAACGAAGAAGGTTAGGAAGAATAAGAAGAAAATAAAGAAGAAAAAGAAGAAGAAGAAGAAGAGGATGATGAAGAAGAAGAAAAATAAGAAGAAGAAGAGGAAGGCAAAGAAGAAGAAGAAGAAGAAGAGGAAGAAAAAGAAGAAAAAGAAGAAGACAAAGAAGAAGAAGAAGGAGAAGAAAACAAAGAAGAAGTAGAAGTAGAAGAAGAAGAAGAGGAAGAAGAAGAAGAAGAGGAAGAAGAAGAAGAAGAAGAAGAAGACAAAGAATAAAATATGGAGTAGAAGAGGAAGAGGAAAAAGA
>JAIUJO010001775.1:27500-40292 GCA_023846275.1 Vanilla planifolia | reverse complement strand
GAAGAAGAAGAAGAGGAAGATGATGATAATGATGATAAAGAGGAGGTAGAAGAAGAAGAACAACAACAAAGAGAGAAAGAATAAGGCAAAAAAGAAGAAGGGAAAGTTGAAGAAAGAAGAAGAAGAAGTGAAGAAGAAGAAGAAGAGAAGAAGAAGATGAAGAAGAAGAAGAAGAAGAGGAAGAAGATGACGATGGCAATGAAGAGGAAGAAGAAGAAGAAGACGGAGAAGAGTAAGAAGAAGATGAAGAAGAAGAAGGTGAAGAAGAAGAAGAAGAAGAAACGGAAAATGATAAAGAGGAAGTAGAAGAAGAAGAAGAAGAAGAAGAAGTAAAAGAAGATGAAGAAGAAGAAGAAGAAGAAGAAGAAGAGAAGAAGAAGATGGAGGAGTAGGAGAAGAAGAACAATTAGTAGAGGAAGAAAGAGAAGGAGAAGAAGAAGAAGAAGAAGTCAAAGAAGTAGAAGAAGAACAAGAAGAAGAAGAAGAAGAAGAATAAGAAGATGAAATAGAAGAAGAAGAAGAAGAAGGGGAAGAAGAAGAGGAAAGAGAAGAAGAAGAAGAAAAAAAAATCAAGAAGAGAAAGAAAAAAAAGGAGAAGAAGAAGAAGATGAAGAAGAAGAATTAGAACAAGTTGAAGGAGTTGGAGGAGGTGGAGGAGTAGAAGAAGAAGGTGAAAATAAGGAGAAGGGGAAGAAGAAGTGGAAAAAGGAGAAGAGGAAGAAGAAGAAGAGGAAGAGGGAGAAAAAAGAAGAAGAAGAAGAAGAACAACAAGAAGAAGAGGAAGAGGAAAATTAATAATAATAATAATAATAATAATAATAATAATAAGAGGAAGAAGAAAAAGAAGAAGTAGAAGAAGTAGAAGAGGAAGAAGAAGAAGTGGAAGAAGAAGAAGAAGAAAAGGAAGAAGAAGAAGAACAAGAAGAAGAAGTAGAACAAGAACAAGAACAAGAACAAGAATAAGAAGAAGGACAAGAAGAGGAAGAAGAAAAGTTCGACAAAGAAGAAGAAGAAGAAGTTGATGATCAAAAAGAAGAGGAAGAGGAGGAAGGTGAAGATCAAGAAGATGATGAGGAAGAAGTAAAAGAAGAAGAAGAGGAAGAGATAGAAAAAGAAGAAGAAGTGGAACAAGATGAAGAAGAATAAGAAGAAGGAGGAGAAGAAGAGGAAGTAGAAGAAGAAGAGAAAGAAGAACAAAAAGTAATATGAGTAGAAGAAGAAGGGGAAGAAGAAGAAAAATTGGAGAATGAAGTGGAAGAGGAAGAAGAAGATGTGGATGAAGTGGTAGAAGTGGAAAAATAAGAAGAAGAAGTTTAAAAAAAGATGAAAAGGTAGAAGTTGAAGAAGTCGGCAAAGAAGAATAGGAAAGAAGTAAAAGAAAAAGAAGATGAGAAAGAGAAGAGGAAGAGGAAAAAAGAGAAGAGGAAGAATAAGAAGAAAAAGAAGAAGAAGAAGAAGAAAAAGAAGAAGAAGAAGAAGAAGAGGAAGAAGAAGAAGAAGAAGAAAAGGAAGAAGAGGAAGAAGAAGGCGAAGAAGGAGAAGAAGAAGAAGGAGAAAAAGAAGAAGAAGAAGATGTGGATGAAGAGAAAGAAGTAGAGGAAGAGGAAGACATCCAAATAAGTGATAGAAATTGGAGAAGAAGAAGGGGAATGAGTAGAAGGGCAAAAGAAGAAGAGGATGATGAAGAAGAAAATGAAGGAGAAGTAGAAGATGAAGAAGTAAAAGAAAAACAAAATGAAGAGGAGAAGAAGAAGAAGTAGAATAACAAGAAAAAAGAAGAAGAAGAAGAAGAAGAAGAAAAAGAAAAGGAAGATGAAGAAGAAGAAGAATAAGTAGAAGAAGAGGACGTAGTAGAAGTAGAAGTCGTTGATGAAGAAGAAGTAGAAGAAGAAGAAAAAGAGGAAATAGAAGAAGAAGAAGAAGAAGAAGTAGAAGTAGAACAAGAAGAAGAAGAAGAAGAAGAAGAATAGAAAGAAGAGGAAGATGAAAAAGAACAAGAAGAAGAAGAAGAAGTAGAAGAAGAAGAGAAAGAAGAAGAGGAAGAATAAGAAGAAGAAGAAGAAGAAGAAGAAGAAGAGGAAGAAGAAGATGAAGAAGTAGAAGAAGAAGAAGAAGAAAAAAAACAAGAATTAGAAGAAGTGTATGAAGAATAAAAAGAAGAAGAAGACGAAGGTGAAGAAGAAGAAGAAGAAGATGTAGAAAAAGAAGAAGAAGAAGAAGAGGAAAAAGAAGAGGATCAAGAAGGAGGAGTTGGACAAGGAAAAGAAGTTGAGGAATGAACAAGAAGAAGGGAAGAAGAAGAAGAAGAAGTCAAAGAATGAGGAGGAGAAGAAGAAGTAGAAGATAAAGAAGAAGAAAAAGAAGAAGGGGAAGAAGAATAGGAAAAAGAAGAAGAAAAAGTAAAGGAAGAAGAAGTAGAAGAAGAAGAAGAAGAAGAAGATGATGATGATGATGTTGAGGAAGAAAAAGATAAGAAGAAGGTGAAGAAGTAGTAATAGTGGTAATAGTAGAAGAAGAAGAAGAAGAAAATGAAAAAGTAAAAGAAGAAAAGAAGAAGAAGAAGAAGAAGCATGAGGTTGAAGACAAGAAGAAGGCATAAAAGAGGAAGAAGTTGAGAACAAGAAGAAGATGAAGAAGAAGAAGAAGAAGAAGAACTTTTAGTAGGAGGATGAGGAGAAGAAGAAGAAAATGGCAAACGGAGAGAAGTAGGGGAGAAAGAAGAAGAAGAAGAAGAAGAGGAACAGTAAGAAGAAAAAGAAGAAGCAGAAGAAGAAGAAGAATAAGAGAAGTAGAAGAAGAAAAAGAATAGGAAGAACAAGATGAAGAAGAAGAAGAGGAAGTAGAAGAAGAAGAAGAAGAAGAAGTGGAAGAAGAAGAAGAAGAAGAAGAAAAAGAAGGAGAAGAAGAAGAAATAGAAGAAGAAGAAGGAGAAGAAGAAGAAGAAGATGAAGAAGAAGAAGTTGAAGAAGAAGCAAAAGAAGTCAAAGAAGGAGGAGAATAAGAAGAGTGAAAAGAAGAAGAAGAAGAAGAAGATTGTAAGAAGAGGAGGGAAGAAAAGAAGAACAAGAACAAGAAGAAGAATAAGAAGAAAAAGAGCATTGAAAAGAGAAGGAAGAAAAAGGGAAGAAAAAAGAGTGAAGAAGAAGAAGAAGGCAAAGAAGAGGAAGAAGAAGATGAGGAAGAAGTAAAAGAAGGTGAAGAATATGAAGAAGAAGAAGATGAGGAAGCAAAGAAGAAGAAGAACTAGAAGACAAAGAAGAAGTAGAAGAAGAAGAAGAAGAAGTTGAAGAAGATGAAGAAGAAGAAGAAGGAGAAGAAGAGGAAGAAGTAGAAGAAGAAGTAGAAGAGGAAGAAGAAGGAAAAGATGAAGAAGAACAAGAAGAAAAAGGACAAGAAGAAGAGGAAGAAGAAGTAGAAGAAGAAAAAGATGATGATGAAGAAGAAGTAGAAGATGTAGAAGAAGAAGCAAAAGAAAAAGAAGAATAAGAATAAGAAGAAGAAGAGAAGAAGCGAAAGAAGAAGAAGAGGAAGAAGAAGAAGAAGAGAAAGAAGAAGAAGAAGAAGAAGTGGAAGAAGAAGAAGAAGAGGAAGAAGAAGTAGAAGAAGAACAAGAAGAAAAAAAGGAAGAAGAAGAAAAAGAGGATAAAAAGAAGAGGGAAAAATGAGGAGGAAGAAGAGGAAGAAGAAGAAGAACAAGAAGATAAGGAGGAACAAGAAGAAGAGAAAGAAGTGGAAGAGGAAGGAAAAAGAAGATGAGGAAAAGGAAGAAGAAAAGGAAGAAGAAGAAGAAGGAGGAGCAGGGGGAGAAGAAGGAAAAAACGAAGAAGTTGAAGAGAAGGAAGAAGAAGAACAAGTACAAGGAGGCGAAGAAGAAAGAGAACAGGTAGAAGAGGAAGAAGAAAAAGTGGAAAATGAAGAAGATGAGGAAGAACAAGATATGGATGGAGACAGAGAAGTGAAAGAAGAAGAAGATTTAGTAGAAGAAGAGAAGAATAAGAACCAGATGAGGAAGTCAACAAAGAAGGAGATGTAGAAGAAGATGAATAAGAAGTAAAGAGAGAAAGAAGATGAAGACGAAGTAGGGGAAGAAGGTTAAGAAGAAGTAGGAGAATAGGAAGAAGAAGAAGATGAAGAAGAGTAGGAAGAAGAAGAAGAATAGGAATATGTGGAAGAAGAAGAAGAAGAAGAAGAAGAAGAGGAAGATAGGGAAGAAGAAGAAGAAGAAGAAGGAGAAGTGGAACAAGAAGAAGACATAAAAAAAAGTAGAAGAAGAGGAAGGAGAAAAAGAAGAGGAAAAAAAGAAGTGAAAGAAGAAAAAGTAGAAGAGGAAAAAGAACTAGTTGAAGAAGCGCAGGAAGTGATAGTAGAAGAAGAGGAGAAGAGAAAGTAGAAGAAAATTAAGAAGTAGAAGAATAGAAAAAGAAGATGAAGAAGAAGAAGTTGAGGAAGGAGAAGAAAACAAAAAGAAGAAGAAGAAGAAGAAGAAAAGGAAGAAGAAGAAGAGAAGAAGAAGAAGAAAAAGTAGAAGAGGAGGTTGTACACGAAGAAGACATAGAAGAATAAGAAGAAGGAGAAGATGAAGAAGAAGAAGTAGAAGAAGAAGAAGAAAAAGAAGTAAAAGAAGAAAAAGAAGTAGAAGAAGAAGTTGTAGTAGTAGAAGAAGAAGAAGAGGAAGAAGAGGAAGAAGAGGAAGATGATGATGATGAAGAAAAGAAGAAGTTGGAGAAGAAGAAGAAGAAGAAAAAGAAGAAGAAGAAGAAAAGGAAGAAGAAAAAGAAGAAAAAGAAGAATCAAAAGGAAGAAAAGGAAGAAGATAAAGAAGAAGAGGAAGAAGAAGAAGTAGAAGAGGAAGAAAAACGAGAAGAAGATGAAGAAAATGGAGAGGAGTAAGTGGAAGAAGAAGAAGAAGAAGGTGATGAAGTAGTTGTGGAAGAAGAAGAAGAGGAAGAAGAAGCAAAAGTAGAAGAATAAGAAGAAAAAAAAGGAGAAGAAGAAGAAGAAGGAGAAGAAGTAAAGGAGGGAAGAGGATTAGGGTGAAGGAGGAGGAGAAGAAGAAGAAGTTGAAGAAGATGGAGGAGGAGAACAAGCAGATGAAAGAGAAGAAGAAAAGGAAGAAGAAGTAGAATAAGAAGAAGAAGAAAAAGAAGAAGTTGAAAAAGGAGGAGGAGAAGAAGATTAAGAAGAAGAAGAAGAAGGGCAACAAGAAGCTGGAAAAAAGATGGAGAAGAAGATGAAGGAGAAGAAGAGGAAGAAAAAGAGAAGAAGAAGAAGAAGAAGAAATAGAAGATAAAGAAGTAGAAGAAGAAGACGAAAAGGAAGAAGAAGAAGAAGAAGAAGAGGTAGAAGATAAAGAAGAACAAGAAGAAGATAATGATGATGACAAACAAGAAGAAGAAGAAGAAGTGGAAGAAGAAGAAGAGGAAGGAAAAGAAAAAGAAGAAAAAGAAGGAGAGGAAGAAGAACATGATTAAGAAGAAGAAGAATAGGAAGAAGAAGAACAACAAGAAGATGAGGTGAAGGAGGAGGAACAAGAAAAAGGAGTAGAAGAAGTGGAAGAAGAAGAAGAAGAAGGAGAAGAATGTGGGGAAGGTGAGGAGAAGAGGATGGCAAACAAGAAGGAGATGAGGAGGAAGAAGAAAAAGAAGATGAGGAAGATGATGATAAAGAATAAGAAGAAGAAGATGATGAAGAAGAGGAGTAAAAAAAAAGGAAGAAGAAGATGATGAAAAAGAAGAGGAAGAAGAGGAAACTTAATAGCAAGAAGATGTGGAGGAAGAAGAAGAACAAGAACAAGAAGTGGAAGAAGAAGAACAAGAAGAAGAACTAGAAAAGTAAAATGAAGAAGTGAAGAAAGGTGAGGATAAGAGGATGACAAAGTGGAAGAACATGATGAGGAAGAAGAAGAAGAGGAAGAAGAGGATGAAGAAGAAGATGATGATGATGATGATGAAGAAGAGGAGAAAGAAGAAGAAGATGTTGATGAAAAAGAAGAAGAGGAAGAGGGAAAAAGAAGAACAAGAAGATGTGGAGGAAGTAGAAGAAGAAGAACAAGTTGAGGGAGCAGAAGAAGATGATCAAAATGAAGAGCAAGAAGAAGAAGAAGAAGAAGAAGAAGAAGAAGAAGAGTAAGACTAAGAAAAAGAAGTTGAAGTCTATGAAGAAGTAGAAGTAGAAGAAGGAGAAGAGGAAGAAAACGATGTGGAAATAGTAGAAGAAAAGGATGAAGAAGTGGAAGAAGAGGAAGAAATGGAGGAAAAAAGTAAGCTAAAGAAGAAGATGAAAAAGAAGACGAAGACGAAGAAGTAGAAGAAAAAGAAGAAGATGTTAAAGAAAAAGAAGATCAAAAAGAAAAAGAGGAAGAAGAGAAAGAAGAGGAAGAAGAAGCGCAAGAAGAAGAAGAAGATGATGATGATGAGGACAATGATGATGACGACGATGATGATGAAGAAGAAAAAGAAGGAGAGGAAGGAAAGAAAGAAAGAAAGAAGAAGAAGAAGAAGAAAAAGAAGAAGAAGAAGAAGAGAAAGAAGAGCAAGAAGAAGAAGAAGAATAAGAGGAATAAGAAGAAGAGGAAAAAGAAGAAGAAGAAGATGAAGCAGAATGAGAACAAGAAGTAAAAGTGGTGCTAGTAAAAGAATAAGGCAAAGAAGAAGAAGAAGAAGAAAAGGTAAAAGAAGAAGAAGAAGATGAAAGTAGTAGTAGTAGTAGTAGTAGTAGTAGTAGTAGTAGTAGTAAGAGTAAGAAGAACAAGAAGAAGTAGAAGGTGAAGAAGAAAAAGAAGAAGTAGATGGACAAGAATAAGAAGAAGTAGGAGTAGAAGAAGAAGATGGAAGTGATGAAGTAAAAGAAGAAGGAGAGGAAGAAGAAGAAGAAGAAGAATTAAAAGTAGGAGGAATAGGAGAAAGAAGAAGAAGTAGAAGAGGGAGCAGAAGTAGAAGAAGAAAATGAAGAAAAAGAAGAAGTCAAAGAAGTAAGAGAAGAAGAAGAAAAAGAAGAAGATGATGAAATCAAGGGGAAGAACCAGTGGAAAAAGATGAAGAAGAAGAAGAAAAAGAAGAACAAGGACAAAACCAAGAATAATAAGAGGAAGACTAATAGAAGAAGAAGAAGAAGAAGAAATAGAAGAAAAAGAAGAAGTAGAAGAAGAAAAAGTCAAATAAATAAGAGGAGGGGAAGAGGAAGAAAAGAGAAGAAGAAGAAGAAAGGGAAGAAGTAAAGGAAAAAGAAGAAGATGAAGAAGAAGAAGAACAAGAACAAGAAGATGAAGAAGAGGAAGAAAAATAGAAGAAGAAGAAGATGATGATGATGAAGAAGAAAAAGAAGAAAAGAAGAAGAGGAAGAAGACGAAGAAGAAGAAGAATAGGAATAAGAGAAGAAGAAAAATAGGAAGAGGAAGAAGAAGAGGAAGAAAAAGAAGAAGAAGAGGAAGAAGAAGAAGAAGAAGAAGAGGGGGGAGAAGAAGAAGAAGTAGAAGAAAAGGAAGAGGAAGAACAAGAAGAAGAAGAAGAACAAGAAGAAGATGGTCAAGAAGAGGAAGATGAGGAGAAGAGGATGATTAAGAAGAAGGAGATTAGGCAATAGAAGAAGAAGAAGAGGAAGAAAAAGAAGGAGAAGAGGAGGAAGAAGTGGAAGAAGATAAAGTGGAGGAAGAAGAAGAAGAAGACGAAGAAGACAAAGAAGAAAAGGAAAAGAAGATGAGACAAAAGAAGAAGAAGAAGAAATAGAGGAAGAAGATGATGATAACGATGATGATAAAGAAGAAGAAGAAGAAGAAGAATAAGAGGAAGAAGAAGAGAAAGGAGAAGAAAAAGAAAAGAAGACAGAGGAAGAAGAAGAAGAAGAGGAAGATGAGGTAGAAGAAGATGAGGAAGAAGAAGATGGCGATGAAGGCGTGGAAGAAGAACAAGAAAAAGATGATTAGGAAGAAGAAAGAAGAATGAAGATTACAGAAGGATGAAGGAAAGTGGTAGGAAGAACAAAGGAGCATGAAAGAAGAAAGTAGAAAGAATAAGAAAGGAAGAAGAAAGAAGGAAGAAGAAGAAGAAGAAGAAGAAGGAGAAGGAAAAGGAGCAGGACTAGAGGAATGAGCAGGAGAAGGCAAAGGAGAAGGAGAAGATGAAGGAGAAGTAAAAGAGGAAGTTGAAGGAGATGGAGAAGGAGAAGGAGAAGAGAAGTAGAAGAAGAAGAAAAAGAAGAAGAAGATGAAGAAGAGGGGAAGGAACAGTAAAAGAAGAAGAAGAAGAAAAAGTGGAAGAAGAAGATGAAGATGAAGAAGAAGATGAAGATGATGAAGAAGAAGAAGAAGATGAAGAAGAAGAAGATGTAGAAGAAGTAGAAGAAGAAGAAGAAGAAGAAGAAGAAAATAAAGAAGAACAGGAAGAAGAACAACAAGAAAAGTGGGAGAAGAAGAGGAAGAAGTAGAAGAAGAAGAAGTGCAAGAAGAAGAGAAAGAAGAAGAAGAAGAAGAAGAAGAAGAAGTTGAAGAAGAAGGAAATCAAGAAGAAGAAGAAAAACAAGAACAAGAAGAGAAAGAATAAAGAAAAGGAAGAAGAAAGAATGAAGAAGGAAAAAGGAAGGAGGAAAGAAGATGGAAAAAGGGGAATGGAAGTAGAAAGAAGAATGAAGAAAGAAGAAAGTAAAAGAAAAAAAAAGAGAGAAGAGGGAAGGAACAACAAGAAGAAGACGAAGTGGAAGAAGGACAAGGAAAAGGTGGAGGATTAGGAGAAAGTAGGGGATTAGGTGAAGGAGAAGGAGAAGGAGAAGAAGAATGAGAAGAGGAAGGTGAAGGAGATGGAGAAGGAGAAAGAGAAGGATAAGGTGAAGGAGTAGTAGACAAGGAAGGAGAAGAAGATGGAGAAGCAGAAGAAGAAAAATAAGGAGAAGGAGAAGGGGGAAGAAGAAAGAGAAGGAGAAGACGAAGTAAAAGAAGAAGAAGAAGAAGAAGAAGAAGAAGAAGGAGAAGAAGAAGAACAAGGAAAGGAAGAAGAATATCTAGAGGAAGAAGAAGAGGAAGAAGAAGAGCGAGAAAAGAAGAAGGAGAAGAAGAAGAAGAAGAAGAAGAAGAGTAAGAAGTAGAGGAAGAAGAAGAAGAATATGACGATGAAGATGAAGAGAAAGAAGAAGAAGAAGAAGAAAAGGAAGAAAAAGAAGAAGAGGATGAAGAAGAAGAAGAAGAAGAAGAAGAAGAAGAAGAGAAAGATGAGGAAGAAGAGGAAGAAGAAGAAGAAGAAAATGAAGAAGTAAAAGATGAAGAAAAAGAAGTTGAAGAAGTGGAAGAAGATGAAAAAAAGAAGAAAAGGATGAAGAAATGGATTAAGGATCAGGGGTTAGGGATTGCATATTAAGGATGGAGTTGTTATGGATTAGGGAATATCGATTACAGATTAGGGAGGTAGGGATTCAGGATTAGAGAGGTGTTAGGGATTGGTGGTTAGGGATTAGGGATGGAGGGATTATGTGTTAGGCAATAGGGATTATGGATTAGTAATTAGAGATTAGGGTTTAAAAATTATGGATATTGGATTAATGAGTTAGCATTAGGGAATGAGAAATAGGAATTAGGGATTAAAGATTAAGGATTCGGGAGTAAAGATTAGTGATGAAGAGATTAATGATTGAGGATTAGTGTTTAGGGATTAGGATTAAGGATTAAGGATTAATGATTAGTAATTTGGGATTAAGGATTATAGATTACATAATAAGAATTATGAATTAAAGATTAGTCAATAGGGATTCGAGATGTAGGATTAAGTGTTAGAGATGAAGGATTAGGATTAAGATTAGGGATTATAGATTTGTGATTAGAGATTTCAGATTAGAGGTTTGCAATTAAAAATTATATATTATAGATTAAGAATTAAATGTTAATAATTACGTATTAGGGATTAGGGTTTAAAATTAGGGAATAAAGATTATGGATTAAAGATTAGAGGTTAGAGATTAAGGATTATAAATCATAAGTTAGGGATTAAGGATTAGGAATTAGGTATTAGTGATTAAGGTTTAGAGATTATGGATTAGGAATTAATGATTAGAGATTATGGATTAGGGATTAATGATTAGAGATTAAGGATTCATTAGGGATTATGGATTAAGGATTCAAGATTAGGGATTAGGGATTAGGGAATAGGGAGAAGGAAGAAAGGAGGAAGGAAGAAGAAGAAGGAAGAAGGAAGAAAGAAGAAGAAAGAAGGAAGAAGGGAGAAGTTAGAAGGAAGAAGAAGAAAAAGAGAAGGAAGAAGAAGGGGAAAAAGAAGAAAAAGAAGTGGAAAAAGAAGAGGAAGCATAAAGAAGAAAGAAGAACGAAGAAAGAAGAAAGAAAGAAGAAGAAACAAGGAAGGTGGAATGAAGAAGCAGGAAGGAAGAAGGAAGAAGAAAGAAGAAACAAAAAAAGAAAGAAAAATGAAGAAGAAGAGGAAGAAGTAGAAGGAGAAGAAGGAGGAGAAGGAGAAGCAAAAAAAGAATAAGAAGTAGATGGAGAAGGAGAAGGAGAAGGAGAAGGAAAGAAAGAAAGAAGAGGAGAAGAAGGATGAGAAGATGAAGGAGAAGAAGAAGAAGAGGAAGTAATAGAAGTAGAAGAAGAAGAAGAAGAAGAAGAAGAGAAAGAAGAAGTAGCGGAAGAAGAAAAGAAGAAGAAGAAAGAGGAAAAGAAGAAGTGGAAATGGAAGAAGAAGAAGAGGTAGAATAAGTAGTAGAAGAAGAAGAAAAGAAGTAGTAGTAGGAGAAGAAGAACAAGAACATGAACAAGAAGAAGAAGACGAAGAAAAAGAAGGAGAATAAGGAGAAGAAGAAGAAGAAGAAGAAGAAGAAGAAAATGACGAAGAAGAACAAGCGGATGAAGATGAAGTAGTAGAAGAAGAACATGGAAAAGAATAACAAGAAGATGAAGAAAAAAAAGAATAAATAAAAGATGAGGAAGAAGAAGAAGCAGAAGAGGAAGAAGAGGAAGAGGAAGAAGAAGAAGATGATGATGATGGAGAAAATGTAGAAGATTTAGAAGAAGAAGAAGAAGAAGAAGAAAAAGAAAAAGAAGCAAAAGAGGAAGAAGTCAAAAGGGGAAGAAGAAGAAGAAGAAGAAGAGGAAGAAGAAGAGATGTAATTGAAGAAGAAGTAGAAGAAGAAGAGGAGGAAGAAGAAGAAGAAGAAAAAGAAAAAGTAGTAGTAGTAGTAGAAGAAGAAGAAGAAGAAGAAGAAGAAGAGCAAGGCAAGGCAAAAGAGGAAGAAGATGAAGATGTAGTTAATGAAGAAGAAGGAGAAGAAGAGGAAGAAGAAAATGAAGAAGAAGAAGTTGAAGAAGAAGAATAAGAAAAAGAAACAGATTAGGGATCAAGTGTTAGCGATTAGGAATTAAGGATTATAGTATGAAGGATTAGGGACTAGGTATTAGGGAATATGGATTAAAGATTAATGATAGAGGGATTAAGGATTAAGAATTAGGGATTGGTGTGTTAGTAGTTAAGGATTAAGGTTTAGTGATTAGTGATATATTTAGGGCTTAGAGATTAAGCATTAAGGCGAGGGAGATTATGGATTAAAGAATATGGGTTATGGATTAAGGAAGGAGGAATTGGGGATTAGATATTAGGTTTAGGGATTACAAATTAGGGATTAAGGATGGAGGGATTATATATTATGTATTATAGATTAAGAATTAAGGATTAAAGATTAGAGATTATGAATTAGTAATTAGGGATTAGGGATTATGGATAATGGAATTGAGATTAGGGATTATAGAAGAAGAGGAGGAAGAAGAAGTTGAAGAAATATGTAAAAGAAGAGGAAGAAGAAAAGGATTAGGGATTAAGGATTAAGCGTTAAGTATTACAGATTAAGGATTAAGAATGGAGGGATATGGGATTAGGTGTTAACGATTATGGATTTGGGATTATCAAATAGGGATTAAGGATTATCAAATAGGGATTAGGAATTAAGGATTAAGAATTTAGAAATAAGTAATAGGATAATGGAATAAGGATTAAGGATTACGAATTAAGGTTAAGGGTTTGGGATGAAGAGATCAATGATTAAGGATTAGGGATTAAGGATTAAGGATTAATGGATCAATTATTAAGGATTGGTGATTAGGGTTTTAGGATTTGAGATTATAGATTAGGGAATAAGGATTAAGAATTAGAGATTAGTGGTTATGGATTTAGGATTCAAGATTATAGATTACAGATTAGGGATTAAGGTGTTGAGATTAAGTGATTAGGATTAAGATTAGAGATTAAGGATAAGGGATTAGGGATTAAGAATTAAGTATTAGGGATAAAGGATTAGAGATTATGGATTAAGGAATTTGGAATATAGATTAGGGATTAGAGATTAGGGATCAAGTTTTAGGGATTAAGGTTTAAGGATTAGGGATTTAGATTTAGGGATTAGAGATTAGGGATTCGACATTATGGATTATAGATTAGGGATTAGGGATTAGGTATAGAGATTAGGGATTTGGGTTTAGAAACAAAGGATTAGATATTAGCGATTAAGGACTAGGGATTGTGGATTAAGGATGGATTAAAAATTAGGGATTCAAGATTAGGGTTTGGGGATATGTAGAATTGAGATTTTGGATTAGTGATTAGAGAGACATGGATTTTGGACTACAAATTTAGGGATAAGAGATTAAGGAGTTAGGGGTAAAGGAGTACAGACTAGGGAATAAGGATTAAGGATTATTAAGAAGAAGGTGAAGAAGAAGAGGAGATAGAAGAAGAAGAACAACAACGAGGAGAAGAAGAAGAAGAAAAAAAAGAGAAAGAAGTAGAAGAAGGAGAAGAGGAAGACGATGAA